>CAUYON010094866.1:0-26782 GCA_963573935.1 Arctocebus calabarensis
CCTGGGTTCTTGATGGGGGCTGGGGCAATTCACTCAGTTCCAGCCCTTTCCTGATTGATGTAAAGTAGATGAAAAAGCTGATAGAACAGAACAAGTTCGCAGAATTTCTGCCCTGTGAAGGAGAAGCTGGGCTGCTAATAGTCCTGACTTACTGTGTGAGCTTCAGCCCTTTGTCTCTGCTGTCATCCCCTGAGGGTCAGGTGTGGACGAAATTTAGCAAAGCCAGCCGGCCAGCCGCTTTTCGGCTTACTCTCTCACCGCTCCCAAGCCGGGAGAAGGGCGGGAGAAGGGCACAGACCAGCGGCAACCCACGCACTGTCCACACCCCTTGAGAAAGTGTTCAAGAATCTGGACTCCGTGGGGGAGAGACCTCTAAACCTCAGGGTGAGAGTGGAGGGGAGTGCTGGGAGTTCCAACTTGCAGGTAGAGAATATATACAGTTTTATACAGCTTTATGCCTGGCAGGAGAGTGCAGGGGCACAGGGGAAGGAGGTCCGGTTTTTAAAGGGTCTCTCCCGTGGGGTAGAGTGGGAGGACATCTGAACTCCGCTCTCTTGTTTGTATGGAGGTATGGCGTATACTGCGAGCTGTTCTCTTGGGAGAGGGGACTCCCGTCCGCTTGGTGATGTGCTCTGTACCTTTTATTTGTATCCTTGGGGTCGCAGGTGGCTCCAGCAGGGTTGATGTGCATTCCTCAACCTTGTCTCTTGGCTCAGCTCCAAACCGTTGGCTTTCTCGCTAAATTTCTGTCTTTTAGCTCTCCTTCTGGACAGGAGCGTCTGCAGAAAGCTGGCTACAGACCTCCATCTTGGCTCCTCCCTTCCCTGGATGGTTTAGCTGTGAGTTTATCATAGATTCAAGACGGATAAGTGACTTAAATTTAAGGCATAAGACAATAAAAATCCTCAAAGAAAGAATTGGAAAAACACTGGAAGATATTGGCCTGGGGAAAGACTTTATGAGGAAGACTGCCATGGCAATAGCAACATCTGCAACAATAAACAAATGGGACTTAATTAAACTGAAAAGCTTCTGTACAGCCAAAGAGACAACAACCAAAGCAAATAGACAACCTGCCCAATGCGAAAGGATATTTGCACATTTTGAATCTGACAAAAATCTAATTACCAGGATCTATATAGAACTTCAATTAATCTACAAGAATAAAACCAACAATCTCATATGTCAATGGGGATGGGAGATGAATAGAATCTTCTCTAAAGATGACAGACGAATGGCTAGTAAGCACTTGAAAAAATGCTCATCATCTGTAAGTATTAGAGAAATGCAAATTAAAACCACCCTGAGACACCATCTAACTCCAGTGAGAATGGCCTCATAAGAATCTCAAAATTGCAGATGCTGGCACAGATGTGGGGAGAAAGGAACACTTCTACTCTGCTGGGGGGACTGCAAACTAATATAGCCTTTTTGGAAGGAAGTATGGAGAAAGCTCATAGAACTCAACCCACACCTCCCATTTGATCCTGCAATGCCATTACTGGGCATCTATAAAGAAGGAAAAAAAAACCCTTTTATTACAAGGACACTTGTACTAGGCTGCTTATCACAGCCCAGTTTACAATTGCTAAAATGTGGATACAGCCTAAATGTCCTTCAACCCAGGAATGAATAGGTAAGCTATGGTATATGCATACCATGGAATATTACTCAGCCATCAAAAACAGTGGAGACTTTGTAGCATTTGTACTAACTTGGATAGAGGTGGAACACATTATTCCTAGTGAAACATCACAGGAATGGAGAAGCATGAATCCTATGTATTCAACTTTGATTTGAGAACAATTAGTGACAATTAATGACACAGTGGGGCATGGGGAAGGAGAGAGCAGACAGAGAGAGAAGGAGGGAGGGGGTAAAGGAAAGAAAACAAACAAACAAACAAACAAAAAATGAAAGAAAATAGTGACTAATTCTCACTTAAATTGGATTCAATTTTGACCAAAGTACATTACTTAAACATTAATTTTTAATTCAACTTGTTAATATATTGTTTGGGATATTGCATCCTCGCTTATAAATGAAGTATGTTTATAATTTCTCTTTTATAACAATATATTTTCTCCAATTTCAATATCAGGTGTATCCAGATCAAGTAGAATGGTTTTGAAATATTTCTTCTTTTTCAATTGTCTATAAGTTTTGGCATGATCTGTTTTTTGAAACTCTCCTTTACTTTTATTCATGTAATATTAGTTGTCTATTTTTTGAGATTTTGAAAAATAAATAAGAAGTTAACTGATGACTTCATACTGAGCCTCAGAGTCAAAGCACTCTATAATGTCTTTTTTAACAATGTGAAGGTTACTTTCTTGGCATTATTATTACTAAATATTGCTTAATATTTCGATGCAGTAATCATCCATTTTCTTTTCTGAAGGTATTTATCTTCATTTATTCTTTACATGGTTTTTGTTTCTAGTCCTTATCTTAGACATTGTTATTAAATTTTAAGCCTTTAAAATTCTGTGAAGGCAAAAAGTGTAAACCTAACTAACACATGTATATGTGAAAATAAAAAAATAAAAAAAGGTATATAAATACATTTTACCTTATAGATGAGTTTTATGGTTATATAATGTTAATAAAGCAATTTAAAATATATCTGTATATTATTTAATTTTAATTGCCCAGCCCCAATAGATGCCTTAGGTTTGCCAGTGTAAAAAATAACCTGTTAATAAAACTGTCAAATGAGCTGCCAAAACATTTGTGTTTATTGTCATTCACTGAATCCTAAATCCTAAGAAGCCTTTCTAATGTAATGCGAGATAAACATTTTATATTATTTGAGAACCGATTCTATAGCTATTCTATTTTTTTATTAACTTTATCAATTTTTTAATGTAAAAATTTTGAATGCCCTGGAGATAAATTATCATTTGGGCTGAAAAAGTATGAAGAAGCTTAATGCTCATGAGAGGAAGAAGGCAAAGAATAAGAAAAACAGAATTCCTTCTTTCAAAAGATGGGCAAGGTATCAGAGCTTTCCGTAGAGACAGAAGCAGGCCTTTCTTGCTGAGATATGAAAGGAAGAGATGCCCTACATTTAAATATCTAGAGTATATCCCCCATTTAAAAAACAGCTCAGCTAATTAGCTAGAGAGGAAGAAGAGGGTAAAATAGCCTGTGAACAAGTCCTTTTTGTGGTGTTAAATGAAACTAATTAATGAATAGCACATGTCTAATGAGGTTGAGAAGTCCCCCTTGGAAAAACTCGTCTTACATAAAAAAGAGGAGAGAGGCCAAGTGGGTTAAAAAAGAGGAGAGAGGCCAAGTGGGTTATTTGCATGCAGTAGGACAGTTCTACTAAATGCCCAAATCATACTCATCCAATGGTCTTGTTCAATGTCTATTATAATTTTTAATCATATGTGTAATTATATAAATGCAATATGGAGGTTATTATATATAAGGTCAACAAGGAATCCTACCCAGACTCCCTGCAATGACGTATTTCCTTCTTTTTAATTCTGAATGATGTGTTATTTTTGAATTTTAATTGACATAAAAACTTAACTGTGAACATTATAATATTCCTGAGTTACATAGAATAAGAGTAGAAAATCAGAATTTAAGATCATGATCGTTCATTGACTCTCATAATAAAGTAAGTAACTTTGCATATTACTAAAATTTCCATTTTTAAAATATTAACTGAGTTCCTGGGATGTTTAATTTAATTATATTAATGATATAATTGTAAGAATTAAAACTTGATGCTCTTTCCCATTATTGATAAATATTTGTTTTAAAAAGTCTCAGTAAGCAAGAGTTTACTTTAAATACATGGATATTTTGAAATTATGCTTTGAGGAAATAGTGCCTTTAGGCTTGAAGACTGACCTGTTTTTCACCAATTTTAGTAACAGTACTGTTTTTCCAAAACATCCTCATTATGTTGAAAAGCAATGACTCTTTTCATTATTTTTAAGGAGTCTTTGTAGAAAGTTTCTGTGCGATTGATGGACATTCTCTGAAAAACAAGTACCCTGGGATCTGTTTCTCAGACAGTGATTTCCCATGACGGTCACTTAAGGTCATGCTATTGCTGTCCTCAGAACTCATTTTCCAACCCGTTATGAGCATTTGACTCAGTCCTCACTTGTGCATTTGCCACCTGTAGCTGTAATACCTCCACCCTTTCTTGCTTTCCTCTACTTCACCATCCTCTCATCTGGGTCTACTGTGTAGTATAGTTCTCCTCTTCTGGACATTAGACCTCTGCTCTTCACCCAGAACTCCTGTCACGTGTAATCCAGACAGTATCCGGAAGAGTCAGTGGTATTTGTTATGTTGTGACAAGATTGTTTTTAAAACTATCACTTCCCACATTTATTTATTTATTTATTTATTTATTTATTTATTTATTTATTTATTTTTTATTTAGTACAGGATCTCACTCTGTTGCCCTGGATTGAGTGCCATGGAGTCATCGTAGCCTACAGCAACCTTAAATTCTTGAGCTCAAGTGGTTCTGTTGTCTCAGCTTCCTGAGTAGCTGGGACTACCAGATAGTTTTTCTGCTTATAGTAAAGTTGGGGTCTCCTTCTTGCTCAGGCTGACCTCCAACTACTGAACTCAAGCAATCTGCCTGCCTCTGTCTTGCAGTGTGATGGAATTACACACGTGTCCCCCCAACCCCCGCCACATCTGGCCTGCTCCCCCCATTTTAAATGGCATCAGTGGGCAGCTCTAACTCATTTCCAGTGTGGAGGAAAATATTCAGACTGTTGTATTGCTGCTGCTTCTTGCTGCTGTCAGTAAGTTCTTAGGATAGAGATGAAGTCACCCTAGAGCTAGCCAACCTGCAAACAAAGGTGAAAGTGATTACTGCTTTGATAAAAGGAGGTGCTATCTGCCTCCAGCCTGTAGTAATAAACTGATTGAGACCACATAAGGTTAAAAAAAAAAAAAAAAAAAAGTAAGCTGTTACAAGTAATGGCTACAAAGCAATAAGACTTTGCAGAAAATATGATTGTGGCTCCAAGTCTTTTCAAGCATCTTTCTTTAAATGCTAAGGCAAATAATAAGAGCCAGTCCAACTGCAAAGATCAGATTAAGGATAACACTTCACTGTCTGCATCAGTCACTTCCTATGCACGGCCTCATTTCCTCTTCAATTCACCTCTGATTCCAGTCTCTGCTACACTGAAAATTTCTGGGCAAGATTTGGCTCACTTTCTCTCATGGCACTGGTATTAGGGTTCTCCAGATACAGATTGGCATCTACTATATATCTACATTTACATCTAATTGTGTTTAATATTGGAATTGGCTCACGTGATTATGGAGTCTGAGAACTTGTGCAATCTGCTTTCTGTAAACTGGAGAACTAGAAAAGCTGGTGGGGTAAATTCAGTTTAAGTTTAAAGACTTCAGAACCAGGAGCGCCAGTTTAAGTTTAAAGACTTCAGAACCAGGAGCGCCAGGGCAGGAAAAGATGAATGTTCCAGCTCACAAGAAGTAAATTCATCTTCCTGCACCTTTTTGTTTTGTTCAGGTCCTCAAAGGATTAGACAAGAGCCGGTCTTCTCTGTGAGTGCTACCGTCTTCACATGGTCTGTTACATCTATTAAGTCAAATGCTAATTTTTTTCCAGAAACACCTTCAGAGAACCACCTATATAAAATGATTTATTACCTATCTGGGCATCCATTAGACTAACTAAGTTAATATATAAAATTAAAAATCACAGTGCTCTACTTCAAGGCATGTACTTTGTATTAATATTGTCCTGCCCCAGAGCTGTTCTTTTTTTTGTAGAGACAGAGTCTCACTTTATCACCCTCAGTAGAGTGCTGTGGCATCACAGCTCACAGCAACCTCCAACTCCTGGGCTTAGGTGATTCTCTTGCCTCAGCCTCCCGAGTAGCTGGGACTACAGGCAGCTGCCACAATGCCTGGCTATTTTTCTGTTTTTGCAGTTTAGCCGAGGCCGGGTTTGAACCCGCCACCTTTGGTATATGGGGCCGGAACCCTACTTGATGAGCCACAGGTGCTGCCCCCAGAGCTGTTCTTTTGGGAATGGGACCTTTGTAGATGCCCACGCAACACTTGTATCTCAGGGAAACTGGGGTGACCCTCAATTTACAGGGAGTACAAGGCAGTGGCAGAATGCACCTCTGTGTCTTCTCTTGCTGAAAACTTATGAGAAGTAATTCATAAAACTCTTCAGAAATTCTCATATAGAACCAGTCATCTGCCATGTTGGTGTTTTTGAAACTACTCTTCTCTTTTTCCAATTCAATTTTAAATCTTACATTCCTACACCTTGCAGACAAATTTCCCAATAAACTATTTATATATAAAAAATTCTTGGTCCTGGGTTGTGTGTAGGGAGGACCTAGGTTAAAACCTACTTTCAGAGGTCCTTAAGGGACTTGAGCTGCGATTAAAAAGGAATGGGCACAATACGGAGGTCAGTGCAAGTGTCCCAAGGCTGGAAAAATTGTGGCTAAATGAGACATCTGTCTGTCGTAGCTCACACATGGAATTAACTGGGAATGAAGCTCAACCCTGCAAGTCTCTGAGGCTTGCTTTGCCAAAGAACCTGTAAGTATGACTTAAAACAATGTCTGGTCTCTACACTTGCACCAGTGGTCGGTGGCCTGTTTTAAAAGACCCTAAGAATACATCCCTTTAAAGTGCATATGAAATATGACTATGGGGGATAATGGACAAAAATCCCTTTGCTAAGAACAGAAACAGAAGATTTGAAGTTAGATAGTAAAGAAATTGATTCTACTTACAGGGAAAAAGCTTGTTTGCTCTTGCTAAGTCAGCGGGATGTGAAAATTGCAATGGGAATTTTCTAAATGTGAGCTTTTATTATATTATACATATGTTTTGAAAGTAGATAACTTATCATAAGCAGCTACATTTCAGAGAGCTGAATTTACTAAAGACTTCTGGAGTTCTTTTTCAGTGCACTAATGTAATGGTGCTTGTTGTCTCTCGTAGGGAAAAAGTGAATGTGTTCCTTATTATAGAAAAGAGGAAGGATGCCCATTGATATTACAATGATCAAAGTGGTAGACTAGCTGAGAAAATAGTTTTCCCATAATATGTATTTTCTTATTAAACTATAGTGTAATTTCTTATTTTTACCCAGACACCAAACTACTCAGAATAAAGACACTTTCCATTGCCCCTCTTCCCTGTTAGATAACTTCATATGCCTATGTTCTGGACAATGTTGCTTGAACAGTAGTGATTTGTGCAAGTTCTGGGTCATGTCCTAGAATAAGGCCACCATCCTTTCTTCCCCACTTCTTCCATTCTAGTAGGTTTGATTATAGACATGAAGACTAGAGAGCTATCTTAGATAATATATGATAAAAAATTTGAGTTATGCTCTGTGCTCATTGACAGAATAAAAATGTAAATTCCTATTAGTTGACAACTGTCAGCCAAATCTTTGATATAAATTACATATTTTCATCCTGATTACAACTCTTTAAGGTTGAAATGATTGTAACTGTTGTATAGATAATAAAACGGAAGGTGAGGAAGGCTTATCAACTTGCTCAACAAATGTTCAGCGACTTGACCTGATGGATTCAAACCTAATTTTATTCTATTTCCAATTATTTTTATATTTCAATTATTTATATTATCTTGCAGGGATTCTATATTAGGATTGTCTCTTGTTATTGACTTGTTTTTAAACTAGCACTAAAGACATTTTTCTGCTTAATATGAAACAATTAAAAAAACAATATTATTGTAGACAATCTTGCTATTTTCCATTTGACTATCTTACCTTTATTGTGGTATTTTAAAATTGTATTATTTCAAAATATGCTTAAAATTAAATATTTATATAAGTTTTAATTTTGAATAAACTTTTGAATATATGACTATAATATTGGGTTTTACTCCTACCTATTCTAATAGGTATTTGTACTTTCATGTAGGTGAATATGTGCTTTGAGTGTTAAAAATATATTTAAATTTTAACATAGCATAGCCTACTTTCTATGTCAAATCACAATATAAATTTGAAGGCCCAGTCTTTTTTGGTCAAAAATTTGTCAATAGAGCAGAAAAGCATCATTGTATGGATCCTTCACAGGACACATTTTACATCATAGAGCAGTATGGGCCTTCATCACTGTGTTGACAAATGATTGAATAAAATCTTTTGGTTATAGTTTTCCTGCTAAATTAACTGGACGAGAAAAATAAAAACAAACAAAAACCCAAAGACTCATGACCACAACACCAAAAACTACAACAAACTGTTGTATAAATCTTGGTTGATTCAAAAGAATAGAGTTTAAATCAATCATCTTGCGTTATTTGATTAATAATAATTTAATTATAGTTTGCATTCTTTTTAGTGACCTCACGAGTCAGGTTTGCAAATTTTTATCGCCTCCATATAAATAAGAATCATGAAGAAACATAGAAGTAAATAGTAGTATGTTGACTATAGTAAGATATTCAATAATAGTATGGTTTTGCTGATACTGTTTTTTCTGAAATATATTGTAGGGTTTAGACATATGGCACTCATTGTGTAGGTACAAGTTTTTTTTTCTTTTTTAAGGGAAACATATATATATGTATGTATGTACATATATTACAAATATGCCAAAATATATTTCAAAGATTAAAAAGAGAAAAAGAATGCACAGAATTATGATATTAGCACTGGAAAATGTAAAAAAAGCCTTTGTATTTCAAATAATAGCATGCAGATGCTTTACTACAATTTATAACAAGGAAAAAAATGGGAATTATGTTTTTAAATTCCTTATGTTTCATTTGTAGGGAAAAATTGTCCAGGCAAACTTGTGGAAATAGAGTATTTGGGGAATGAATCTGATTATACATTTTCCTAATATTATTTAAAAATGAGTATCTATATATTCAAGTTATTTTCTTAATAAGACAGAACAATATTAAAACTTAGAACATCCTTTTGAGTGTCTTCATTCTAAGACCTTATTAAGGACTTCTCAGAGACTTAGATACCTTCCAATGGATTTTATTTAAATGTCCGTTTCTAGCAGATGAGGCATCTGTGTTTAAAGTACTACATGTAATTTTTCAAGAATTTACATATAGTCTAGTCTATGGTCCAAGTGCTTTGTATACAGCATTTTGGCTCTTGTGTATATTGGGAAAACACATTTCCACAAAGAGGATTAGGATTTTGAAAGGACATCTTGTCTCCTAATTACTGACCTTCTAGACATGAGCATACATTCTTATATCACAACTCAGTGTTTGAGGGTCTGACAATTAAGTTTGCAAACTCATCCCAGAAAAAGTTCTACATACTTCATTGTTTCATATCACTATGTTCTCCTTAGAAGTGCTCCCTTGGGAGGTTATGTACCTGTGTAAGCACTTAGTCCACCATTCAATGCAAATTTGTAACTCTTTTGTCTGTAATGACCATTAGAGCTGTTGTCATACTACACATAAAAACATGCAACTTAATGAATGCCACTCAATAAGACACCACCACATGTTGACACCAACATAGCTGTGAGACACTGATATACAAGGTTATGAAACCTTACTGAGTTGTTTGTACAGTGCTGCTAACGTAAACCCACTGTGCAAATTTACAAACTTCACTGTCAGACCGTCATATGACAACAGCTATGATGGCCATTCCAGAAAAAGAGCTCCAAAATTGCTTTGAAGGGTGAATTAGGTACTGGTGTCAGTGCATAGCTTCCTAAGGGGAGTATTCAAAGGTGGCTATAAGTGATATTCACCAAAGACAGAGGTAGCACTTTATCTAAGATCAGTTTGCAAACTTAATTGTCAGTCCTCATGAGTTTGTGTTTGTTTTCAATTTTTTTGTTATGGTAAAATATATGTAACATATAATTTGTCATTTTAACCATTTCAAAATGTACAATTCTGTGGTCTTAATGATATTCACAATGTTGCACAACCATCCCCATTATCATTTTTAAAACTTTTTCACCTTAACTAGGAAAATCTTTATTCAATAACTCCCTGTTACTTCTCTTTCTAGGACCTGGCAACCTCTAATTTATTTTCTGTCTCTATGAACTTGTCAATTCTAGATTTTTCTTACAAGTAGAATCATGCAATGCTCATCCTTTTCTGTGTGATTTATCTAACTTGGTATAAAGTTTACCAGATTTATCAGTGGTGTAGTACATATCAGAATTTATTTCTTTTTACGTCAGAATAATATTCCATTATATTTATATAGTGTATTTTGTTCATTCATTCATTCATCTATTGGTGGACACTGGCATTGTTTCTACAATTGATTATTATAAATAATGCTGCAATGAATACTAACATAAAAGTACCTGTCTGAGTCCCTGATTTCAACTCCTTATAATCTAGGATTAGAATTGCTGTATCAGATGGTTATTCTGTGTTTTGTGGAGAATGGCCAAAATGGTTTCCATGGTGACTGCACTATTTTACATTCCTACCAGTAAAGGTCTGAGAGTTCCAATTTCTCCACATCCTAGCAAATATTTATTTTTCTTTTCATGTTTGATTATATTGATCCTAGTAGGCATAAAGTAGTATCTTATTGTGGTTTTTACTTGCATTTACCTAATGACTAATGATGTTGTATATCTTTTCATATAATTACTGCCTTTTGTATATATATTTTTAAGAAATGTCTATTTTAAGTCTTTTGCCTAGTATTATTATTATTATTATTATTTTGTGTGTGGAGACAGAGCCTCACTCTATCGCACTCGGTGGAGTGCTGTGGAGTCACAGCTCACAGCAACCTCCAGCACTTGGGCTCAAGCGATTCTCTTGCCTCAGCCTGCCAAGTAGCTGGGACTACAGGCGCCCGCTACAGCGCCCGGCTAATTTTTGATGCAGTTCGGCCGGGGCCGGGCTTGAACCCGCAGCCCTCAGTATATGGGGTCGGTGCCCTACTCGCTGAGCCACAGGCGCCGCCCTATCATTTTTTCTTTTTTGGTGTGTGTTTTTGTTGTTGTTTTCTTTGTATATTCTGGATATTAAACTCTTATCAGATACACAATAGCAAATATTTTTTGTCTTTCTGTAGGTTGTTTTTGTAAACTCTTAAGTAATGTTCTTTGGTGCACAGAAGTTTTTAATTTTGATGAAGTCCAATTTATCTATTTTTTCCTTTTGTTGCTTATGCTTTTGGTGTCCTGTTTAACAATTCATTGCTAAATCCAAGGTCATAAACATTTATCCCTATATATTTTTGAGAGTTTTATGGTTTTTGCTGTCATATTTAAGTTGTTGATCTGTTTAGTTAATTTTTGTGTGTGGTATTGGCTAAGGGTTCAATTAGAATTTTCAGTACATTGTTAAACATCAATAGAGAAAGTAGACTTCCTCATCATGTTCCTAATCTTAGGGACACTAAGCTTCTTAGGGGGAGTACTCTGAGGAAATACTTAGGAAGGAAGCTTTCAGTCTTTCACCACTGACTTTGATTTTAGTTGTTCATTTTTCATAAATGCCCTTTATTATCTTGAAGTTAGTCCCTCTAGCTAACTTTTTCTTCATTTCAGAAAACCTGCTAAACTAGGTTATTCTCCACCCAGAATTGGACACACTAAAAATCTCAGGAGGAAAACAGAAACTAAGAGGAATACAAAAATTAGGATGAATAGGCCTTCATGGAAAAGGCGTGTTTGAAACTAAGCCTACACTTTAAAATTCTTGAAACAATTAAAACAACTATTAGGCTTGGTGCCTGTAGCTCAGTGAGTAGGGCGCCAGCACATACACTGAAGCTGGCAGGTTCGAGCCTGTCCCGGGCCTACTAAACAACGACAACTGCAACCAAAAACAGCTGGGCATTGTAGTGGGTGCCTGTAGTCCCAGCTACTTGGGAGGCTGAGACAAGACAATTGCTTAAGCCCAAGAGTTTGAGGTTGCTGTGAGCTGTGACACCATAGCACTGTACCGAGGGTGGCATAGTGAGACTCTGTCTCAAAAAAACAAAAACAACAACAACAACAAAAAAGCTTCAAAATTGAATATATGCATGTAGTCAATACATATACAAATATTCGGTATACACAAGTGTGTGTGCATGTGTGCACAAACTATGAAGTCCACCTTAATGTAATTTCTTAAAATATTATCAAGGTCCTAGAAACTTCTGTCATGTTCCCTTTTTATATTCACTACTTTTTCCAAAAAAGTACTAATATTCTGGACAGTACATCCATGTTGAAGACCGGTTTTACCTCTATTAACATAGCTTTAAATTATTCATTTCTTTAATAAAAACATGGCATTTTTCGGAGATCCTAACACAACTTTCCTTTATCTGAAATGTACATCTACTTCCCAAATGTACCTTACTGAGTTTGTGTTTTATTATGTTTCTCATTCACAGAATCCTACTACTATATCATGTTATGTACAAAGTTTACTCTTAGGCTCCTCATTCACATTTATAGCATCATGGTAGTTACACAATTTGAGAAACCATATGAATAAGACAAATTTCTGATACCTGCCTTCACTTTCCGGTACCTCTGACCCCCCTTTGGTTCCTGGTGTATTTGCCGAGGGCTTACTGTTAAAATTAAAATGTAGCCTAGGAAGATTCCACTAACCTTGATTTAACAGGTCTAACTTACTTAATAATAATTTATGTTACTGAGGTAGTAGGGCTTACATGAGCCACATAATTTTTGATGTTACCTACACATTGCCTATTGGTATATCAGAGCCCTGCCACTGGCCGTGGGTAGATGAACAAAATTCCCAGTATGGACTCTGCAGGGTGCTGTCATGAGGCGCCTTTGAAGCAGTGAGATAGCAGTGAGGCAATGGTTGGGAGTGAGGCAATTCTTATTATTCTGAAAAATAAAATGTGGACAAAGAATATGGATTGGGAAAGCAAGAAAAACAAAGTTCACCTCTGGTTCAGTTTATCTGTGGTCAATCCCAGTGTTTACTGACCTTAAAACTCAGTATCATACATAATAGATTTCTAGAGATAATCCCCTGCAGAGTCAAATCAAACCACTAACTCAGTAAACAAGAATGAAATTTCAAAGAATTATCACAGGGCTTTTCTTTCACCTCTTCTAAGGTTTTACAATTGTCCTGATGATTGGAATTCACAGTTACTTCCTATGTTGGATACACATCACATTGACAGCTGGAATGTAGTAAAGAAGGAGGAGAAACAGTGAGGAATAAACAGGCAGAAGGTGAGCAAAATTAGGTGCTGTGGTGCTGGCAATAGGATCAGTAGGGAAACAAGGAAATAGGGCAAGAGAACCAAAGAACTGATGCTGTCAAATAAAAAGGTGGGTGCCGGCACACACATCAGACAGACATGGAAATGTTCTTTGTGGACCCACATTCCCAGGAGAAGGAAGTGCTCAAGTTTGAAATAACAGCAATGCTCGTTAGGCTGTGGAAGGTAATTTGTGTCTTAGCTGTGATCGTAGTTCTCAGCTAAAAAGTTCCTTCACAGCAAAGGGAAAAATCAATAAAGTGAAGGGACAACTAATAGAATAAGGGGAAATATTTGCAACCTACCCATCTGGGAGGGGATTAGTAACTAAATATATAAAGAGATCCAACAACCCAATAGGAAAAAATCAAACAATCTGATTAAAAATGAACAAATAATCTAAATAGACATTTCTCAAAAAAAAAAAAGATACTAATGACCATTAGGTATATAAAAAATGCTTAACATCATTCATCATCAAAGAAACACAAATCAAAACTATAACATATCATGTCACCTCACTTAAAATGGCTTTTATAGAAAAATAGGCAACAATGAATGCTAGTATATGTGAAAACTGAAAGGGGAATACTCATACACTGTTGCTAGGAATGTAAATTAGTGCAACCCCTATGGAAACCAGTATGGATTTTCCTCAATAAAATAAAAATAGAACTACCATTAGACCCAGCAATCTTACTGCTGGGTATTTATCTGAAGGAGGTGAATCCAGTATATCAAAAAGATATCTTCATTCCCATGTTTATTGCTGTGCTATTTGTAATAGCCAAGATTAGAAATCAGCCTTGATGTTAATCATTGGGTAAATGGATAAA
Organism: Arctocebus calabarensis; assembly: GCA_963573935.1. NCBI lineage: Eukaryota > Metazoa > Chordata > Mammalia > Primates > Lorisidae > Arctocebus > Arctocebus calabarensis. Next base: position 14,065 of record CAUYON010094866.1, read on the forward strand.
GAAATTATGGTGCATGTACAAAGCGTAATATTATGCAGCCATAAAAAGAATCAAATCCTGTTATTTGCAATAACATGGATAAAACAGGAGAACATTATGTTAAGTGAAATAAGTCAAACCCAGAAAGAGAAATCTTGCATGTTCTCAAACATATGTGGAAGCTAAGTATTAAAAACAATTGACCTCATGGAGAAGGTGAGTAGAAAGTTGGTTACCAGAAGGAAGGGTCATAGACATTAGGGGATAAAATGGGGATGATTAATGAGTGTGGGAATATATTCATATGGAATGAATAATATTTGGTAGAGCAAGAAAACTTATATAATTAGTTATTAAGCCCTTGTCAGATGGGTAGTTTGCAAATATTTCCTCTTATTCTATTAATTGTCCCTTCATTTTATTGATTTTTTCCCTTTGCTGTGAAGGAACTTTTCAGCTTGATGTTATCCCATTTGTCCAATTTTGCTCTGGGTGCCTGTGCTTTGGAGGTATTACTCAAGAAGTACTTGTCCAGGCCAATGCCCTGAACAATTTCTCCAATGTTTTCTTTTAGATTTAAATCTCAATCCATTTTTATTTAATACTCTAGTCAACAGTATGTTAGGATATGGTTTAAAATAACTAATAGAGTGGAATTGGAATGTTCATAATAGAAAAAAATGTCAAATGCCTGACGTGATAGATATCCCTATTGTCCTGATTTCATTAATTCACATTGTATACCTGTATCAAAACATCACATATTCCCTTTAAAAATACGCAACTATTGTGTATCAATAATAATTTTTTAAAGTAAAAAGAGAGAGAAAATAGCCCATCTTGTTTTTGTTTTACTGCTCTAAGCAGTTTTAAGAGATATTTATCATCTTGTGGGTTTTCAGTAAGTATTATTATTATTATTATTTTTTTTGGTTAACTTAAAGATTGCAATGTTAGTGCATTTGTATTCTTACTTCCGAGGAAAATTCTAGCACTAAGTTCCTTACTTGTCTATACTTGCAAGTGCCCAAACAAACATCATGTCAAATGCTATTTCATCTAGAAGAGCCACAGTTTAGGATAGAGTATTAGGAGGAGCTGTGTATTTTCCTTACAAACATGATTGGAAATAGATTCTTCCCTTATAGATAATCCTCTTGTGAAATAATGTGGTAACCAATAATCAGAAAAATATGTATATCACTCCGAAAGTTATTGTTTCAGTCTACATGTCCTGGGACCTTTGATCTTGTCCTTGCCCCATCACCAAAAATTCAATTAATCAGAGTTGAGTTTATTGTCTCTTTCTACCCTGCCCACCTGTTCTCCTCCCACCCCCATAATTCTTTCTTCCAGATTTAACGTCTCTTGAAAGCACTACCTACAACCTTATGAAATACTCCTGATTTCCTTCTCTTTTCTGATTGCTCTGGCTAGAACTTCTAATACTATGTTGAATAGAAGTGGCGACAGTGGACAATCTTGTCTATTCCAGATCTATGTGGAAATGCTTTTAAATTTTTCCCGTTGAGTATGATGTTGGCTGTGGGTTTGTCACATACAGCTTCTATACTTTTGAGGTATGTTCCATCTGTGCCTATTATGTTAAGACATTTCATAGAAGGGTGCTAAATTTTGCCAAATGCTTTCTCTGTGTCTATTGAGATGATAATACAGTCTTTTTAAAATTTTTTATTTCAAATTAATATGAGGACACAAATTTTTAGGTTACATTGTTTTCAATTCTGAGATAAGGTTCGTGTTATAGTTGAACTCTTCACAAAGGGAGCACACTGAACACCTTCACATTGTACACATCAGGTGGGATCTCAGCAATTGCGCTCTCTCCTCCCCCCTCCCCCTTGCTAGATTATATTTGCGTTTTATCATTCATGTGGGTTTATAGTTGTCTATAAACTGGTTTCATGTTAATATTGAGTATCTTGGACGTGTTTTTTCCATTCTTAAGATACTTTACTAAGAAGAATGTGTTTTAACTCCATCCAGGTAAACATAAAAGATGTAAAGTGTCCATCTTTTCTTATGGTAGAATAGTACTCTGTGATACACAGATGCCACAGTCGATTAGTTCATTCAGGGGTTGATGGCCATTTGGGTTTTTGCATTGTTTTTGCTTCTGTTTTTGGATGAATCACATCCATGGATTTGCATATGTTAAATCATCCTTAACATCCCGGGGATAAAATCATGGTGAATTATTTTTTTGATATGCTCGGGAATTCAGTTTGCTAGAATTTTGTTGAGAATTTTGGCATCTATATTCATGAAGGATATTGGTCTGTAGTTTTCTACTTTTCCTTGTGCTTTTGTCTGGCTTTGTAGAATAAATTGGGGTTTATTCCTTTCATCTTGACATTATGAAGTAATTTCTGCAATATAGTGACTGGTTCTTCTTTGTTGATCTGGTAAACTTTGGCTGTGACCCATCTGGTTCAGGACTGAAAATCATTGGAAGGATGTTAATTGCTGCTTCAATTTTGTTACTTGATGTTAGTGAGTGTAGGAGTGCTATTTCATTCTGATTAAGTCTAGGGAGATCCTGTGTTTCCAAGAATTTGCTCATTTTTGCAGCATTTTCTACTTTATATGCATAGAGGTTTTTATGGTAATCAGAGATGATGGTTTGTATTTCTGTGATATTAGTTGTAATATCTTCTTTGTCATATTGGGATGAGTTTATTAGGGTCTCTCTTAATTTTGGCTAATCTTGCAAGAAGTCTGTTATTTTTGTTTATCTTTTCAAAGAACCAATTTTTGTTTCATTAATCTTCTACATACTCTTTTGTTATCAACTTTATTTGTTATGCTCTGACATTAGTTATTTCTGTTCTTGTGCTGGATTTGCTCTTGATTTGTTCCTCCTTTTCTAATTCCTTGAGATAATTCATTAGATTACTGATTTGCAAACTCTATCTTTTTTATGTCCTACATTAAAGGCTATGAATTTTTCTCTTAGGATTGCTTTTGTTGAAACTCACAGATTTTGATAACTTGTGTTCCCATTGTAATTTAATTTGAAGAATCTTATGATTTTCTTTTTCTTTCTTTTTTTTTTTTTTTGGAGACAGAACCTCAAGCTGTCACCCTGGATAGAGTGCTATGGCATCACAGCTCACAGCAACCCCCAATTCCTGGGCTCAAGTGAGTCTCCTGCCTCCGCCTCCCAAGTAGCTGGGACTACAGGCGCTTGCCAAAATACCTGGCCATTTTTTGGTTGCAGCCATCATTGTTATTTGGCAGCCCAGGCTGGATTTGAACCTGCCAGCTCAGGTGTACCTGGCTGGCATCTTAGCCTGTTGAGTCATAGGCTCCAAGCTGAATCTTATGACGTTCATCTTAATTTCATCCTTGACACAATAGTTGTTCAGAGGAGATTATTTAATTTCTGTATCTTTGTGTAGAGTTGAGTATTTTGTTGGCATTAATGTCTAATTTTATCCCACTGTGGTCTGAGAAGATACATGAGATAATTTCTACTTTTTTTAAAAATGTGGCTTAAGACATAGTTTTCAGAAATTTATTACAGTGTGCCTAAAATGTATTTTTCTTTGATTTAATTTTGCATGAGGTGCTTTTGAAATCTATGGTTTGCCATTAATAATTCATTTTGGAAACTTTTAAGTCAATTTTTAGCCCATATTTGTACATGTATTATTCTGTTCTACTTTCATTTTCTTCTCTTTTTGTAGAAAATTACACATATTTTTGTTCATTAATTTTATTTTCAGCTATTATCTAATGTGTTGTAAACCCATTTAAAAAATTTTTTGTTATGCTCCTCATTTCTAGATGTTTTATTTTAATGCAATTTCTAGTTATTTGCCAAAATGATCATTTTTAAACATTTCTTTGACTATATTAAAACAATTACTGTAAAGTCCATTTCTGATAGTTTCTTCATTTGGATCACTTGTATTTTTTTTTCTATTATCTTTTTCTTAATTATGATGTATGTTTAATTGTGTATGTACCTGGTTATTTTTATGTTCTGATTATTATAGATCAACAACATTAGAAAAATGCATAGTCTAAAATGATGTATCTTTCTCTAGAGAGGATTAGTGTTTCTTTTTGGCAGGCAGGTAGGGGGTTAGTAATATTGGATTACGTGAACAAATTATAATTTAGATAACTAAAACTGGCCTTCAATCTACTTTTGAAATGAATAATTTTTGGTTAGTTATTAATTTTAGCCCAAATCAAAACTTGTGTGGCTTATCCGAATGGGACAGACTTGGTACCTCAATACCAGTTTTGATTTTCTCTAGCTCTGCAAGATTCAAAAATTAAATGTGTAGCTTCTCAGGCTGTCAGCTACCTTTCTAGAATCCACACATATATTCCTAGGGAAAAACTAGTTCTACCGGCCAGGTTCAACTTCCTAGGTTAATTTCTTCTTCTAGTTATTACTGCACTATTTCCTAGATGACTTAGCTCCTCAGAGGCTATGGATTTTTTAACTAATTGATCTGCATTCCTTCTCCGGCATTTATAAAAATGCATGTCAAACAATTCAACAGATGCTGAGCTATGCCAGCTGGATTCCTTTTCAGGAACAAGACCTTGATTCTGGATGTGCTGGCTGATGATGACTCACAGCTAAATTTTTTCTGGAAAGGATTCTTAGCAATGGCAGCTGCCTTACCCTGAGGTAATACTTATTGCTGGGGACAGCATGAATCAAATGGCAGATTTATATGACGATGCAAATCCTCAGCCACTGTGCCTCAATTCAGGATCCTGTAACAGGTTCAGCTCCAGGACTACAGATTCAAAGGGGACGTCCTTTGAAACTGCACATGAATCTAGCTTCTTACTCTCCCCTCTCTGCTTCCCTGATTGTCTTATAGGTGTTTCAGAGAATACTCCTCAATTAGTCTCCTACATGTAGGTCTCAAGAATTTTGGTGTTAATTTCCTAGGAAATCAAGTTCATGAGAGTATGTTTTATTTTGCTTTTACTACAATCATCAAATCATTTCTTTTGTGTTACATTTGGGAGAAAAGGAAGTGATGAGGGGAGAGGCTGAACATCTGGGAAACATAACACACTTTGGCTATGGCAGTGGCCATTAAGATATATTATGTTTATGTTTTGTCTGGGGGAACATCTTTGCTTTTTACTACATATTTACTTTTGAGTTGAGAGAAGCAGGAGGTTTGCTTTACAATATTTTAAAAATTGAATGATTTGGAACTCATTTTTATTCAGTGGAAATTAATACATTGTTGTCAAGCTGAGTGCCTGAAGCATTCCTCTTTTAGAATTTTTCTTCTTCTTTCTTCTTATAATGCGGGCACATCTTCATTTTGATTTTATTTCTTTTCTTTTTAAACTTTCAACATCCCTTTGCCAGCCACCATGCCATGAGGAACATGTTTTAGAAATTCTTCCATGGCTGGTCCACATCACTAAAGCTCACTGTTTCAAGTAAATCCAAGTTGTGGTGTCCCGAGGTTTTTGGTCTGAGGTATGGCAGGAGTAAACAGCAAATGAGCTGAGATGGTTTATGTGTTTAACATTTCTTAAGTATTGCTCAAACGGTGGTTTGAGTAATTAAGGGTAATAGTGCCTTTCAAGTCCATGGCTTCCAACTTCAGACCAGTTTGTCCTTTGAGTAAATTCTGCAGAAATTTGTTTACAATCTTGATATCCTCCCTACTATATTGGGCAGCTGTTATTTATAGGTTGTAGTAGGGGTTTAAGATTGTCTTTTAGTTTTATTCTAAAAATGTCTCTTGTCTATTTTTATTAACTATTGTTTTTACCTGGCACAAAATGAAAGCACAAAGCCATCTTCCTTAGACATCTTTGTGTGGAAGTCTCTACGATTCCAGCAATCATTTTATTAATGAGGGAACAGACATATGATATTGATATATTTTTATGTATTTATTTGAATTAAGGTAGAGTGTATTATTCTTCCACTTAGATTCATTGTTTGCTTTACTTTACTAATCTATAACTTCCCTTTAATTGTAATAGATAGAATGCTTCAACTTTAAACTCCTTGTCTGGACTTCCAATTAAGGTTATTTCATTTGTATAGCTTTCATGTTTTTATTAAATTACAATTCAGATTGTGAATACTCTTAATTATGCTCAGATTTGTTCCTGACAGAGTTGTGCAATTTGGTTTGGTATTTAAAATTATGGAAAATATACTTTAATTTCAGATAAAGGTTAAATATGTATCAATATTTTTATAAATAAAATAATTTATTCATGTTTGTGTAGGAAAATTTTAGATTATTGCCAATATTAAATCCAGTCTTGACACATAACAGATAAACTATAACATTTGTTTCTAAGAGCTTTGCCTGGTCTTTAATACATTTGGCCAAAAGTATATCTGACTTAAGCAGGGAGGGGTGACCTTACGTTTTTGCCATCTCTCAAGTCTATTCTATTGATAAAATGGTAGTCTTCTTTCTATCTTACTTTTGTCTAGTAAGTCCTTCTGTTTACTCCCTGAGCCAAGCAGATAGTGTAGATAGTTTTCTATGTTTATGTCTTTAGCATTGCATGCAATCAATTGTTACTACTTAGTGAGTGCTAACAACATGCTAACCAGAAACACTCCATCCGAAGCAGCAGCATGATATGCCATGACTGGTGAAGCAAGTCAGCCTGCCATGTGGGAATCCACAGGCCTGCAAATGGGCAGTTTTATCATTTGAAATTTTGGAACCTCAATTTAATAATTTATGATGTTGGGAGATCAGCTAGTAATATTCAACTTAGTTCTATCATCTATTTTCTTATAGTCATTTTGACAATATAGTCTTGGTGGATATTAACATAAAGGCAACTGAAGATTTGGTGAGTCAGGAACAGAGGGTGAATGAAAAATTACTCTTCTGCCATATTATTAAAATAGTATTTTTGTCCCTATTTCTCATCCTATAGTTTATGGAGAAATTGTGTCCATTACTTAAATTTTCATATACAAAACCCATCTGGTTTTTATAAATGATGTTTCTGCTTTACCAAATATTGATAAATTGTGCAGCTTTGTGCAGTCAAATACTTAGGGTTTTTTTCATGGCTCCATATCAATTTAAAAATGAACATTGAATATAATTATTTAGAGATGAAAGAGAAATAGTAAATAAAACCATATGTTCACTAGTAAAATATTTTATTTGAATAACTCTTAATAGCATTTTTTAAAAACTTGATCCACCTGAAACACTGGAAAGTACTATTTTCATCTGACTCCTGAAAGTATAACATTTGGGCAATAAGCCCATCTGTATTAATCTGAATTGAGCTTGATTAATATTTGAAATTAATTCTGTCCAAATACCAGATGGCCCAGCTTGGTATTGTTTTTGTCAGTTTCAAAGGATAAATATTTTCTTCCAGTGAAAATTAGCAGATTCAGAATGATTATCGTACTCCCAGGTTCACCAACAACCATCAAATATGCAGTACAGGAGCCTTCATAGAAAGGACTGGCTCACCATTAACTGATGATTCTCTTCTAGCCATTGATGAACTAAAATTTTCTTTTAGTGGTTTAGCTTCTTAGATTTGACATTTACTCTTATCTCTCTCACAAGTCCAGTTTCTTAACTAAAGTGCTGTAGCACATTAAGACAGCCTTATTTACCCTCTGGGATCTTGCTGTGAATGCATGAATAACCAACATTTTGAAGAAAAGAATGAAGAGTCAGCCAGCTTATTTGTCTAGAGTAGAAGATTTGTAAAATAGATAATAGGAGATGAAATGGAGGTTGCTTAGGGGAAGTTTTGAAACTAAGCTAAGGAATGTCAAGTTTTTTCAATGTAAGAAATGGCAATTCTTCAAAAATTATTCTCTATAGGAAAATAGGAGAGAAGAGCTGGAAGTAGAAGCAGAGAGTCTAGTGTTAGAGCTCTGAGCAGAAAGACACTGCACTGGGTTAGGTAGAGGATAATCAAGATTTATGCTCACCCTTACTTTTATTATTTCTTTCCTTCTAGTAATCTGGGGCTTGGTTTGTTCTTTTCTTGTCTTTTTTTTTTTTTTTTTTTGAGACAGAGTCTTGCTATGTTGCCCTCGGTAGAGTGCTGTGGCATCACAGCTCACAGTAACCTCAAACTCTTAGGCTTAAGTGATTCTCTTGCCTCAGCCTCTGAAGTAGCTGGGACTACAGGGGCCTGCCACAGCACCAGACTATTTTTTTTGCTGTTGTTGACATTGTTTTTTTGGCAGGCCCTGGCCAGGTTTGAACCAGCTTGGGTGTATGTGGCTGGCACTGTAGCCGGTGAGCTACATACAGGTGCCGAGCCTATTAAAAGTTATTTTGTAGCCTAAATCATGATCTATCCTGGATAATGTTCCATATGCATTTACGAAGATTGTGAATTCTGTAGCTTTTAGATGGAATGTTTTATAAATGTCAGTTAAGTCCATTTTGTCTAGAGGGTGTTTTATGTGTCTTTGTTTTTCCGTTTAGATGAACTGTCTATTTATGAAAATGAAGTGTTGAAGTCTTCCAGATTATTGTGTCCATCTCTCCCTTTAGATCTATTATTTTTGCTTTATATATTGAGGTAATTCAATGATGGGTGAAAATAGATTTACAATTTTTATATCTTATTGTTATATTAATGCCTTTATACAATTGCCTTATATGTTCATTTTTATAGTTTTGACTTGAAATTTATTTTATTTGATATAAATTACCTACTTTTGCTTTCATTTGCATGGAATATCATTTCCCATCTGTTTATTTTCAATATATGAGTATTCTTATAGGTGAAGGAGTCTCTTGTTGGCAGCATATGGTTGCATTTTTTAATCCATTCAAACATTCTGTATCTTTTAACTGTAGAATTTAATCCATTTATATCCAGTGCAATTGTTGATGACAGATAAGAAGCTGGTACTGTGAGATTATTATTAGTTTTCTAGTCATTTTGTAGATTCTTTATTCCTTTCCACCTCTTTTACTGTAGTTGCGGCACTGACACTGATTTCTTGCTTTTTATTTTTAGTGTGCTTCTGAAAAGGTTTTGCTTTGTGGTTACCACGAGGCTTACAAAACATCTTATAGTTAATGAGCTGTTTTAAATCAATACTAAAAATTAATTTGTATCATAACAAAAGAAAAAATTTAACTCTTAACTCCCTTGCTTCCATGCATTTTGAGATACATTTTGATGTCATAATTTATGTATTTTAATATTACTTATCCCTTAACAAATTATTATAATTGTTGTTATTTATTTTCCCTTTTAATTTTTCTAATAAAGATATAAGTAGTTTATGGCTCACAGTTAGCATGTTTCAGTATTTAGCATTTTCTGGATAAGTATTTTTACCTGTGCATTTTATATCTTTTGATGTGTTTGTGTGACATATTAGTATCCTTTTAATTCGGTTTAAAGAACTTCTTTTAGCACTGCTTATAAGGCAAATCTAGTTGTAATCAACTATCTTAGCTTCTACTTATTTGGAAATGTCCTTATCTTTCTTTCATTGTTAAATAATTATTTGCTGGGTTTCTTAGTTGACACATTGTTTTCCTTCAGTACTTTGAATACATCATTCTATTTTCTCCTCACCTGTGGGTTTTTGTATATTGGAATTTCCTTATGTTATTTGCTTCTTTTCTCTTGTTTGTTTCAAATTCTCTCTTTGTCATTAATCTTTTTAAGAATTTGATTATGATGTATTGTGGAGTTTTCCTGTTTATTGAATCTGATTGGTGACCACATTTGGCCTTTCTGTACCTGGATAATTTGTATTTTTATCCAATTTGGGAAGTTGTCTGTAATTTATTTTAATAAGCCTTATTTATTTATTTTAATAAGCTTTCTGCCTCTTTACCATTCTCTAGGCCCTCTTGAATGCCAACAACACATATGTTTTCTCTTTTGTTGGCGTCCCATAAATACCATAAGTTTCCTTCACTTCTTCTATTTTTCAAAAAAATTTTCTTCTCTGTATATTTTTGAGTAGATCATCATCAATATCACTGATTATTTCTTTGGTTTCAACAGTTCTGCTGTTATTTTCCCTTATTACATTTTCATTTCTTTTTACATGCTTTTCCAATACAGAGTTTCTTCTTGATTTTTATTTATTTTATTTAAGGTCACCCTGCCCGGAAGTTTCCCTAAGATAGTAGGAAACTTTACCTGATCTTCTTGATTTTTAAAAATATATTTCAAACTCTTAAATCTTCTGCTAAATTTCTAAATTGTTTCTATTTTTTGAAGTTCATTGAGCTTTCTTAGAATAGTTATTTTGTTTTTTAAAATAAATTTTTATTTTATTCATTCATTCAATCAGTGAGTATAAAATGAGGGCAATGATGTTTATTGTTTGCTTATACTCAAATGCTTCCAAAAAACAACTGAGAAAGAAAATTTTCTCTGTAACTGACTGGTGCATAATACAGCTAAATTAATTTTTTCCCCTGAAAGTTGATATTTGAGGTCGAGTGCAATGTCTGGCGCCTATAATCTTAGCACTCCAGGAGACCGAGGCAGGTGGATTGCTTTAGCTCAGGAGTTATAGGTGAGCCTGAGCAAAAGCAATACCCTGTCTCTACTAGAAATAGAAAAAACAAGGCAAGAGGATCTCTTGAACTCAAGAGTTGGAGGTTGCTGTGAGCTATGATGCCATAGTACTCTACCAAGGACGACAGCTTGAGAGTGTCTCATAAAAAAAGGTCAATATTTGAATGCTTCGACAAAAGAAAGAGGTGTTGTTGTATAAATGCTAAGACAGCTGTTTTGAGTACTTTCGCTCCCAGTTCATTCACCTCTGTGTCTTTAGGTTCAGCAGCTGACGTTTTGTTTTGGCCATCTGGTGAAGCCATCTTTCCTAGGCTACCCTGATTCCTTGTAAATGCGCATCTCAGCCTACACATTCATGACTTAGGCATTTATTCTGGTCTTTTCAGTATGGGTTTGTGACTTTTTTAGATGGTTTGTTTAGCAATTCTGAGAAAATTGTTATATTTCATTGTAGCACTAGAGGGCACCCCAAGCCCAGATTACACGTGAGTCTTGCAATGGCTTTGAAACTGATGTAATGTCTTAAATGAATGGGCCCTTGAGACACCCATAGAGTTCCTTCACCTAGGCCACGTGTGAGAGCCATCTAGGCTCTCTCAATTCCCAAAGATCTGAGGAAGTGCTAGCCTCATTCTGACAACCCTAAATAACCTCTTTGGTGTGGCATCTTCTTTGACAGGAATGGAGTCACACTATCAAGTTCCTGGCACTGGCTGTCATTAGCCCTATCTTCTCTCTTTGTCGGTAACTGGCCTCAGGTGGTTTAGCCAGACAGGTATTCACCATCCTTCTCATGAGTTGATGTAGGAGTGAGTCTCCCTCTAGGGAGATGCAGGATTATGGGGAAGCTCAATGTCTGACTCAAGCTTTTTTCCAGTATAGAAACTGTGAGTCAAGGGGGACTTTACATGTCTACTATGATGGCTTAAGAGGAGGGATATTGTGCTCATGAAGAACTAATCCCCTTACTGTCCAACTGCAGTTTTACTCATCTTTGCAGACCAAAGGGAATTCACAGCCTCTCTTGCATGTTCAGATTTCTTTAGCTCTTGTGAAAATAATGTCACTCATGGCTCATTGTTGAAATTTATGTTTTCTGCAGGGGGATGATTGCTGGATAGCTCTACTTGCTCTCCTGCTCCTCCTAGGTTGGTTCTTTTAAATGGCATTGAAGATGAAATACACCCTTCTCATGATCAGATTAAGCCAGTTAGTTGCCAATTTCAATTGCTTGAAATACTGCAGGAAACTCTGACAGCAGTAAATGACTTGCATTTCCTTTAGCCTTAGTGCCTTATTACACTGAAAATTAAGCTTCGTCAGGTCATCCTCCTATAAGTCTAGCAAAGCTGCTAAGAATATTGAATGGACAGTCTTTATAGTTCATTATGTCAAAATCAGGGTCCTTGAAAAGAAGTTTTAATCTAAGACTTTGTGTGGAATTCTTTTAGTAGCCATGAAGCCTGCCTTTATTCATAAGACAAGTTTCCACTGCCTAGAGAATTTTTAGTATTACTTGAAGCAAAAGTCTTTCAAGATGATGCTGTTCTTCTCATACTTCCTGCTCACCATCCTTCATTAGATCTTAGAACATAAGAATTGAGAAAATCTGTTTTGGGAAAAAATAGTAATATGCCAATGGAATTGAAAGACCTATGAGAAGAGAATAGAAGAATATGTGTACAAATGGATCTAAGGGCTTTATGAGATTGATGGAAATATAGAATATAGGAATAGATACGAAAAATTCATTGATGTGGGTCTACTCACCCATAATTCAAGATTTAGTATTTTGGTAAGAATGTCTAGAGTGGTTTTAACTATTTGCTGAGATAGCTCCTTGAATATTGAAATTCATGGCTTATCCGCCATCAACTGCCCCCCTTCTATCTTCGCCCGATTCAGCAGGAAGCAGTTAGATTGAGTTTTCGCCCCTTTTCCCTAACAGCAGTTGGAGTTTCTGCTCAGAGAGGGAGAATTGATGCAGGACAATTGGCGCCCTAGCCAGCTCAGTGGGGCTGGCGGACCTTCTGCCTCCTCCTTGGCAGTGTCGGTGGTGTGGCAGTCAGCTGAAGAGCCAGCGGGCTAGATGACAGGCAAGGAGGGGGACCTCCAACCTCCACCAGAGGCTCCAATTGCCAAAAAGGCTGGACAACTGCTGAGGAGACACCTGTGCCTTGGTGTCTCCTTCACTTCACACTTA
>CAUYON010094874.1:0-52903 GCA_963573935.1 Arctocebus calabarensis
CTCCCTCCACCCCAACCTCACCCCTCCCCTCCCTTGCCCCTTTCCCCATATTCTTGTGCTATAGTTGCAGAGACTAGGCTTCCTCTCTTGTTTCAAAGGATAGAATTTAGCATCTTCTCTTTCAAAGACCCTAAATTCTATCCTTTGAAACAAGAGATGAAGCCAAGTCTCTGCAACTGACAGTCTTTCCAAAGGACTGGTAATCTCTGGCTTCTTCAACCACGTGTCACGGAACAGGGTTCTTAGCCTCTATAACAGCCTGGGGTCCTCCTCTGGACTCATTCTAGTTTGTCAACAAGCCCCCTACAAGGCAGTGCTTAGACTGAAAGCTGTAAATCCTGATATTGGCCAAGCAATGAATAATACTACGAGATATTTATATTTTCTATTCTATCCCTTTACCCCTATTGGTAACATTTAGGCTATGACATCCTCCTATTAACTCTTACTTAACTGAATCAATCAATACCAGTTGAGGGCATATTACTTTTAATTAAGTCAATTTCTGATTAAATGTTAGGTGTTAGAGAAATATAGACACTTCTTTTCTGAGTGAATTAAAGACAATTTACACTACAAGCAAAGAGGCACATAAAGATTTATCGGATCCAATTTTTGTACATGTAAAAGGAGATAACAAAAGTAAGGATTTAGTTTGAACAAATGACTAGATTGTATCTGAAATTACCAGCCCATTTGGGGATCAGTCAGTTCATAGCCTCCATGAAGAGAAGCCTTTAAGGAATGTGTATTTAAATCCACCTGCAACCACTTTCCACAAGATGTTTCCCAGTATGAACTCTTAAAAAAGTTTGACTTTTTTTTTTAATTTTTGATTTTTAAAAATCAGAATGAGATTTAAGTGAGGCAGAAAACAAGATTAGTTTAAGCAGATCAATAGCAGCTAAGGATTTATTTGGAAAGTTACCAAATTGGCTCTGGGTATTTGCTTCCAGTAATAATGAGATCATCAGAATGATCCACTTCACTCTTTAGTGTTTATACTCAACTGTTCCAGTAAAGAGTATGTTAATCTTAGAATCATTAATAAGGGAAAGTATGTGCTAATTTCTGCTAGGAAAAGCCCACCTGCTCATTGTTCCAATATCCCTTGGTAGGAGAGTGCCCTGATTACATACAAAATTCCTAAGGAGAAGTTTCTGCATAAGAGCCTTGCAAACCCTTGATGTAGCATTAAACTCTGCACCAGATTGGGGAAAATAAAAAGTTATTTTTGTAAAATCAGTGATTAGTTATTCTGACCAAAATTCTGGAGGCTGCACTTTACAGGGGGAAATGACATTCCCTATTCTATCAGGGTTACTTCTAACTCAAATGCAAGTCAGGAGAAAAGACGTCCTTTCTTGAGATACAAACCCACACTAGGGTTCCCAGCCTTCACGCCATCTGACATGGCACACATCACACATACAAGGGGACCACAGGCTGGACTTGAGCCCCTTTTCACATTTTATTAGTTACCTATTGCCAGAATAATATTGTGCAACAAACTATTCTAAAACCTAGTACATTGAAATAACAGGGTATTTGTCATGAATTTGATAAAAGCCAGTCCTGCCTTATCTCAAATGGGCTTTCCACTCATCTGCAGTCAGCTTCAAATTGGCTGAGGGCTGCTGTTTAAGATAACCTTAGCTGGAACAACTTATTTCTGCTCAATATGTTCCCTCAACCTCCAGCAGACCAGCCCAGGTTTGTCATGAAGAAGCTGCAAGTTCTTTGAGCCGGTGATTGAAAATGGCCCATTTTACAGATTCAAGGGACAGGGCTATTGACTCCACCTCTTAAAGGAGAAGTCTCAAAGTCACATTGCAGGGGACAAGGGCTGTGAAGTTACAGAATAGCAACCAAGCTCCAGTATCATCCCTTCAAACAGGCACCTGTACAACAGTAACCCTAATTACGGCCCACAGACATTTTCTTTATCAGACAATTGGATAGGCAAGATAATGGCTAATTTTCTTTGATTGATTCAATATATATTCTTGGAACAACTGTTATGTGCTTTGAGCTTACAGTGGGGAGCAAAACTAAGATAGATCCCAACTTTTAGAGAGCCTATAGTCTACTGCTTTCTCATTTCTCCATCCCCACGTTGGTGGTATACAAATAAACATAATATTTTCTTCTCAGATTGGGAAAGATTATCCATAAAATCAGTTTACCACTTTCAAAACTGTGAGCATAAAATGACCAGAAATTTCAGGAACAGAACAGCTCATTTAGTTCGAAACTCTTCAAATTAGAAATAAGGCTGAAGAATAATGAAAGCTGAACCAGGTTAAAAGTCTTTGATACACGGTCAATTTCTTTTCTAGCATTAGCAATTGCATCAATCTGAGTCCTTCATCTTTTTTAATTTGGTCACTGCTTAAAGTCTGCATATTTCAAAAATGGTGATATCTGACCCAACTCTATTATTAAAATCAATTTTGAAGCACCACACATAGGAAGAGGCATTTACTCCATAATTAGAAACATCTTTAACAAAATCATTGAATTTTAAAGTTTGAAGTATCTTTAGAAATCATCTGATTCAAAGGCTTTATAGAAGAAAAAGCCAATAGCCAGAGAGACAGAGTGGTGTTCAAATTTACTTATCCAGGCAGTCATAGAGGCAGAGCCAGAACTTGGATCTCTTCTCTTCCACACCAGCCCTCTGCCCACAGTAACACAGGCCTCCTGTCCCCAGATTTGCCTGTGTGATAAATATGTTCATTTCTCAGTAGTCTGTTGGTTGTCAAGAATGACTGGGAGAATAAGAGTGAATGTGGGAAAAGCAATCTCAGAAGCTTTTGTAGTAATCCAGGCAAGTCCAGAGTTCTGAAATAAGGAATTGGTAGTGGCAGTAGAGAGAGCTACACATATCCCAAATATGGCTAGGAATTAGATGAAAACAGAAGAAACAAGTTTAGTAATGACATTCCCCAAAGAACTAAGCTATGGTGCTGGAAACTAAGAGATAAGTTTTACCCACTGATTTTGTGCAACATTCCACAAGTCCAATTGGGAAACTCCTTTGGGCAGTTGTAGATAAGGGTCCAGGGTGGAGACTGGAGATATGCAGTCAGTGCATTTGGCTCACTCTATCAAAAATAATTTGCAAACACCAATGTACCAAGCATTGTGCTATACACACAGAGACCAAAGTGATGGGCAGGACACATTGGTATTGCTGTAAGGATTTCCACATTGGATGGTGTGATCTTGTGAGCATTCCCAGTTGGGTTGCACTATTCATTGTAGCTGTCAAAGAGAGAGACTCCATAACACGTTGTGATTGGCCCCAAAGACCACACTATTTCCTGTGGATATCAAAGGAACAGACTCCATAGAGCTCAGTGATTTGCCACAAATTAAGTTAACTGGGAAATGGTAGAACAAGAGCTCTAATCAGCCTTGCAATGGCTCATTTAGTCTCAAACTCTCATCCCCTCCCCCTCAGCTCCTATAAGGTCTGGAAAGGGGTTTCTTTATTGTTGTGAATGAGGTAGCTTGTTTTCCCATTTGAGTCCCTGTTCTAATTCAAAGTTTCACAGTATTGAAAATACATTTTGAGGATGTAAACGTAGATGTCCTTCCTTCCACATGCACAACACTGGTGATGGAGAATTCCTTTGGCACAGCCAGGGCATACAGTGCTGGAATGAAGGGGGCTCACGTCTTCCAACTCTTCTCTTTTTTGAGACTTCTTCTCTTTCTTGGAATGAAATGTTTTTGGCTATCATATACTAACCATTCTTCAGGCTAAAGTGCTTCTTATAGAGGCTACCCCAAGGAGGATCTTATAGTTAACTGGAGAGCAAGCCAAGAATATGCATTGTAAAAGGTTTATAGGCACAATTACAAGTTAATGGCAAAACATAGATTGTCTGCCAGTCATTTTCAGCATTATCATCATAACAACTTCCACTATTGAATGTTTATTATATACCAGACATCCTAAGACAATGCTGAACAGAAAAAATTTTATTTAATTCTCACGATTTCCTTAAAAGGCAAGTGTAACTTCTGTCCCTATTTGATAGATGAAGGCACTGAAGCTTAAAGGTTAAGTACCTTAAGCAAGGTAACACAGCTAGGGTCTGAACTAGAACACAGAATCTGTCTATGCCCTCCCCAGGATGCTCCTAATCATGACACTAAGCTCAATTCCTGTGCCTGCAACATTTCCCCCAAATGTGGTTTTAAAATCCACTGTGCTCTTCTCCGGTTGTCACTTGACGATTCAACACAAGGGATCCCCCTTCACTTGCGTCACCATGAGCATACACTGACTGCTAAGTGCAAATTCACACATTTCCCACCACACAAACGCTGACATAAAGCACTCCTCAAGGGACTTCATGCTGGGTAGAACGGGTAATAAAATTTCCCAAATATTTTATTTAAAGTGTAAGCTAATTTAGGATTTTGGATGTGGAGAAAAAAGAACACTTTTATACTACTGATGGGAATGCACACTAGTACATTCCTTTTGGAAGGATGTTTGGAGAGTACTTAGAGATCTAAAAATTGACCTGCCATTTGATCCTATAATTCCTTTACTAGGTATATACCCAGAAGACCAAAAATCACATTATAACAAAGACATCTGAACCAGAATGTTCATTGCAGCCCAATTCATAATTGCTAAGTCGTGGAAGAAACCCAAGTGCACATTGATCCACGAATGGATTAATAAATTATAGTACATGTATACCATGGAATATTATGCAGCCTTAAAGAAAGATGGAGACTTTACCTCTTTCATATTTACACATGGATGGAGCTGGAACATATTCTTCTTAGAAAAGTATCTAAAGAATGAAAGAAAAAGTATCCAATGTACTCAGCCCTACTAGGAAGCTAATTTATAGCTTTCATATAAAGGCTATAACCCAACTATAGCACAAGAATATGGGGAAAGGGGCAAGGGAGAGGAGGGGAGGGGTGAGGTTGGGATGGAGGGAGGGTAATTGGAGGGGCCACACCTATGGTGCATCTTAGAAGGGTACAGGTGAACCTTACTAAATGCAGAATACAAACGTCTTCATATAATAACTGAGAAAATGCCAGGAAAGCTATGTTTATCAGTTTGATGAAAATAGTTCAGATAGTATATGAAATCAGCACATTGTACCCCTTGATTGCGCTATTGTACATAGCTATGATTTAATAATAAAGACAATTAAAAAATAAATAAAAATAAAAATTTAATTTAAAATATCAGTTGTCTATTTTTTGAGACTTTGGAAAAAAAAATAAGTTAACTGATGACTCCATACTGAACCTCAGAGTTAAAGCATTCTATAATAGACATACTCTTATTTGACAATGTGAATGTTACTTTCTTTGCATTATTATTATTATTGCTTGATATTTTGATGGAGTAATCTTCTAATTTCTTTTCTGAATGTATTTATCTTCTTTCGTTCTTTTTGAGGTTTTTGTTTCTAGTCCTTATCTTAAACACTATTATTGTTATTAAACATTAAGCCTTTTTAATTCTGTGAAGGCAAAAAGTGGAAACTTAATAAACACATGTATACGTAAAAATAAAAAAATTATAAATAAATAAATAAAATGTTAAGTTCATTAAACTAAAAAAAATTAATTTAAAATAGCTTAAGCATATAGAAAAGGTTTTTTTGTTTGTTTGTTTGGGGTTTTTTTTTGAGACAGAGCCTCAAGCTGTCACCCTGGATAGAGTGCCGTGGCATCACAGCTCACAGCAACCTCCAATTCCTGGACTCAAAGAAGTCTCCTGCCTCCACCTCCCAAGCAGCTGGGACTACAGGCGCCCGCCATAACGCCCGGCCATTTTTTTTTTTTTTTTTTGGTTGCAGCTGTCATTGTTGTTTGGCGGGCCGGGCTGGATTGGAACCCGCCGGCTCAGGTATACATGGCTGGTGCCTTAGCCCGTTAAGCCACCGAGCCAGTACATAGAAAAGTTATGAAGCAAGTACAGAAGGTTTCTATATATCCCACATCCAGTTTGCCTATCATTAGTTAACATGTTATACTACTACTATTATTGACTACTGTCCATGCTATATTCAGATTTTCTTAGTTTTTTCTTTTTATTTTTTGAGACAGAGTCTCACTATGTCACCCTTGGTAGAGTGTCATGGCATCACAGCTCACAGCAACCTCAAACTCTTAGGCTTAAGTGATTCCCTTGCCTCAGCCTCCCAAGTAGCTGGGACTACAAGCACCTGCCACAATGCCTGGCATTTTTGTTGTTGCTGTTGTTGTTGCAGTTATCATTGTTGTTTGGCAGGCCTGGGCTGGATTCGAACACACCAGCTCTGGTGTATGTGGCTGGTGCCCTAGCTACTGAGCTACAGGCACTAAGCCTGTTAGTTTTTTCTTAATATCCTTGGATGTTCCAGAATCCCACCCAAGAGACTGCATTCCATTTAGTTATCTCATTACTTCAGGCTTTTCTAGACTGTGACGATTTTTCAGACTCCCCTTGTTTGGGATGACCTTGAGCAGTCCTGGTGAGGTAATTATAGAATGTTTTTCAGTTTGGGTTTATCTTATGTTTTTCTCATGGTTAGATCAATGTTATGGGTTTCTTGAGGGACAATTAAAAAGGTATAGTGCCTTTCTCACCATATCATATGGAGCATACATGTCTTATCACTGTTGACTGAACATTTATTTTTAAAGAAAATAAATTGGGTGGTAGGCCAGTCTGCATCAGAACTGGACCTGGACCTTTCTAAAATGATTAAACTGGCACACATTCAGATTGCCAAACTACCTTGAAACAAAGTGATGTTTCATTCAGCCCAAGTCCCTGGCTGTTTATGCAAGATCCTTTGCAGGAAATATTAGGAGTTCCTTAGAGAAAACGTCTGCCTTAAATATAGAATGCAGTCAGGATGCCATGTACGAAGAATTTTTCTGAACTGAGAGCCAGCAAGTGATTGGTTATTACACAATACCAGCTGTGGAACCCTGCCTGCTTAACCTACAAGCCAAAATCCCCAGAAGACAATATTAGCCATGAACCAGACTTTCACATTTCCTGCCTCCCCTGAATTCGTAATATTACCAAACTGCCAGGCTACTCCCTGGAGCCTGTGCCATTCATTACCTTGTAGGGAAAGCAGTGGCAGAATTGCTCTTCATTTGTGTTGCATAAGAACATCATCTTCATTTCAATGATTAAACCCTGATTGAATTTAGCCATCAACCTTTAAAGTTCTGAGAAGCATTCAAGCTCAGAAAGGAAAGCAGCATGCCAGCAGCCTCTCTGCAATCCTTTCCCCTCCTACCTTTGTGCAAGCTCCTTTCCAAGCAGCTAGGCGAGGCCAGGCATCATTGAGAGCAACCCTGTGCCAAGCTCAAGGTGCCTGGTTTGAATGGATCCCCCCACCCCTGCAGTCTACTCGGGAAGGTGGCAGGAGATACCTGCCCTGCCCACCACTCTCGCATTGTTCTAGTTTAAATTGCTTCTTTCACTTTCTCACTTCTCAGGTAAAGGCATGGTTTGGGGTTTTGATTTTATTTTTATTTTTAAACTTCTGGGAGCTCTTTCCATTTTTGCTTTCTTGCCAAACCAACTTGTATTTTTCCTTTTCCTGTCTGGGCCCTCCCACTGCCACCTCCCAGTGTGTTCACTGAACACCCAAGGTTAAATGCTGGGACTGGAGAAACTTTTCTTTACTGAGTGTCTTCTGTATGTTCCCCGCTGCCTTCCTGCCACTGCAGTGAGTGCAGGCAGAGGGGACAGGAATGTAGACACAATTGCACACAGCCTTCCTCTAGGAGAGGGCCACCCCTGGAGGCAGCACACACAGTTCCACTCACCTCCTCCCACACCCCATTGTATTTGTTCTCTTAACAACCCCAAGGGCCTCATTGATGCAAACTGCATGTTAGGGTTTTCATCTTGTGCCTTCCTTGTGCTCACCATCTGGAAAACTAAGCATAACAACTGAATGACCTAAAAAAAAAAAAGGGTCCTAGGAATCCTTGAAGTGGGTTATGGCCATTACAGTTAGCACTGCCCTCTACTTTATCAGCATTCTGGAAGAACAGGGGAGATGATGTTTTGTAATCAGGTCCACATGCTACAGGCTTGATTGATTATCAGGGCCGATCTCAGATGTTACACAATCCCCAGCTACTTTGATCTTCTCTGTCCTGGTCTGTATACCCAGCTGGATAAATAACATTAGTCCAAGCACAGCTTCCTGGACAAATGTTAAAAATTGATAATGTCCTATATTTTGTAGAAGCACAGGTGCTTCAGATCAATAGGGCTAATCTTGTGGAAACAACTCATGCTAAGCCTTTTTATAAGACAAAGAGCTTTTGTGTTTACAGGTTCAGATTTGGGACGAAAAAGGAATTTTCTTAAGCTAAAAATTTTCCCTTTAGAGCCAATGGATTGTTAACGTTCAGTTTGGTTTAATGAACTCTTAAAAAAAGGAAGAAGAAAAGCAACCAAAACAAAAGTAATAAAACCTGCACTATCACTCTCTGCTTATTACAGCAGTTAACTTCTTGTTTATGAGTTTTTCAAAGATGATTCCCCTGAAAGCTTGAGATAAATATGCTCTTATGAAACAGTTATTTCTCCAGGTTTGCTCTTATCAGAACAAAGCCAGGTGGAATTGGAGATGCCTACTGGAATACGGGCTAGTTTTCAAGTGCTTAGAAATGATAACCTCGTCATTGGGTTACAGATTCAGCCTAGCTCACAGCAACTTCCAACTCCTGGGATCAAGCAAGCCTGACTTAGCCTCCCAAGTAGCGGCAACTACAGGTGCCTGCCACCACACCTAGCTAATTTTTCTATTTGTTGTAAAGACAAGGGTCTCAGTTTGCTCAGGCTGGTCTCAAACTCCTGAGCTCAAATGATCCTCTTGCCTCGGCCCCCCAGAGTGCCAGGATTATAGGTGTGAGCTTGATGAAACTCTTAAAAGACATTCCTCTATAAATTTAGACAAATACCAAAAGACTCACCCCAGCTTTTCTCTGGTTGGGAGACGGAGAAGTAGGTCTCGTTCTGTGGGTGAAGACGCACATGTGACTTTATGCAGATCTTAAATTGGCCAAGGCCTCTGCTTCCTCATGTCTAGAACACGGAGTCCAGCTAAGATCTAACTCTCATTAGCTGTGCCCTCAATTAGAACAGTGATTAGGAAAGAGAACTTCACAGTCAGATGGCCCTGATTTCGAACCCTCGTTCTACCACCATGTAGCTATATATTGTTAGGTGAAACAACCTTTTGGAGGCTCAATTTCCTGAACTGTATGAAATGGTTATAATAATTGCACTGAACTAAAAGGCTGAGATAAAGATTCAGTGAGATAATTACATGAAACTCTTAGTATAGGGTCTACTTATAGTAAGTATTAGATAAATGTTAGCTTTTGCCGGTGAAGGCCATGCTATTATATTAATAATAAGGTTTCGTTTATATGTGGTTGCCTTTCTGTCCTGCAGTAAGTTGATGCTCTTTTACAGGGATGGATGGATCAGGCAAATAGGTCAGAGAAGATGGAGACTCTTGCTGTCATGAATTCAGAGGTTGCCATTGTTAACATAACATCAATATTCCTGCTTCTATTGTTTCTGCTGCAAAACAATAATTAGGTGTGCTGTGTGCTCTCTGGATTGCTTCCTATAGACTGTCCACCCTAAGGAACAAACACTATCTGTCACTATAGATTTGGTTCTTTTCCTGAATGGTCTCTGAGCAAAGCCAAAAAAAAAAAAAAGCTTAAAAAAGAAAATTTTTGACAAAGATGGTAGCAAATCAGAGGGATGTGTGCTTTTGGGGAGGAATGTTCAGTTTCCCAATCAAAATATTATGGCTAACACCAATCAAACTCACACTAGCACAGCCTTTTCAGGATATGCAAAAGATGGTAATGTGGTAAGTGGGAGGGGAGAAGCGAGGGTCAGGGTCCACCACGGATGGGGATGGCCTGGCTTTTAGTTACACCTAAGCTGCCTCATGGGCAAGTCCTGTGAGCCTCGGTGTTCTCAGCTGTCCAACCATCATACCTGCTCGGGCCTTCTCACGGGTGCACGTGAGACCATAGGACTTCTGGGGCTGTGCACAGACGGAGTCACACAGCATTTCACAAATGTGAGGTTGTCATGCAAAGGTCCCAAATGAGAAGAACAAAGAAATACTGACATGAATCTATGGAAGTAAATGTTTCCGGGAAAATTTTCCTTCTTTGAACTTCTCTGAAATCAACCATTTCCTGATCTCATTTTCCTTGCCTGAAGTATTTGTCTAACTAATTGCTACTTTACACAAAAAGCCATTTCCACCTAGAAAGTAAAAACATCAGAGTCCCCTGCCCATTGTTAAAGTTAGGGGCTCCCTCTGGAGCTCCCTCTGAGCCAGGCAGATCTGAAATCATCATGTTTCTGCCTCCTTCCTTCCATTGGAACAGAAGCTCCTTGACGGGAACAGAAGCTCCTTGACGGCAGAGACTTTGCCTACCAGGGCCTGGTACAGGAGATAGTGCCTGCCATTTCCTACTCATTCAACAAATATTTTTGGATAAAGAATACACAGAAATCGCTTCCCTCTCCAGGAGGCTGTAGTGCACCTGCAGCAAAACCAAACTAACAAAAGAGGAGGAGCAAGAGAGAGGGAGGAAGGGGAAGAAGAGACGAGAACAAGAAAGGAAGGAGGAAGGAGAGGAAGAGAAGTAATTTGCCCTGGTACATGTTGCAAGAACATCCTCTCTTATGCATCCCTTGCCCTAACTCCCCCTGTTCCCTAAATTCCATGGGGAGAAGACTGGTTATTGCTGACTTACAACACTTTTCAAAGCAAAGCTGAAAATAAATTCAAAAGAAGATAACATCCAAGGGACACAAAGCACCCTCACTAGGAAATGCTACTTGTTTAGTAAAATAAAATATAGTTTGGCTATTTCAGTTGCTGTTGCAAGGGAAGAGTGGTTCCAGCTGACTTTAAAACTGCCACCCAAATGAAGGAATGAGGCTCTTCTGGGAAATGTAGGCTTTTAATGGAGGGTTGTGGATTGAAAAGGTTCCCACATAGAGCTTTTTTTTTTCTTTTCTAAATGCTTCTCCACCATAATCTGTTATATAATTATTGTGCAATTTGGTCACTGCTTCTCACAGACTGATGAAATCGTACCCACCTAGCCCAGCACCACTGACATTTTTCTAGAATCTATTGCATTGGCACAATTAGGGAATCTGGTGATTTCAAACAAATTAACAGCAGGAAAATTGTCCCAGGGGCACCTTTTCCTTCCCAGGCTTCTATGGCTACTACTCTGTAAGGGACGCCATAAAGCTGACATTTGGCAGATAAATGGCTTGAGAGAAATTGAGCTTGGTGCCTTAGCAAATGTGTGACCCAAGTGACTCTTACTCCGACCCCCCATGTTTTATTAGAAGGATACAGAATTGCTCCGAGAAGGAGAAGCCAAAGAATCTGCTTTAAAAAATAAATTAAAAAATATATATCATGAAAAAAAGTGCTAAAGATGCTCTAGAAATTTCAGGTTTTATGAATATTATGCAGCTTCCTCAGTTTTATTACCACCAGAGTAAATGATTTCCAACCATTCTCAGTTTTGACGTCATTTCTCTCGACATTGAAATTCCAGGTTAAGAGCACCTGATAGGCCTGGCTTCAGTCAAGTATCAGCCTCTCCGTGGCCAGGATAGGGGAAGGCGCTGGAACTGATGGTCATTTCTCCTATAGGGGAAAAGTGGGTCCCCATACAGAAAATCAAGGCTCTCTCCCCAGGCTGCCGTGGCACCCTTGCTTCACTTTGGCAGGGGAGGATGTGGTGCTGTGCTAAAGAAAGGGTTGTGGAGGTGGGTTATGCTACTTTTAGCTCACTATCTTCCAGTTCCACCTCCTATCTTCCCTCTCCTGCAAACTATGAATTAGCATACCAGCCATCTCCACACCAGGACGACACGTGCTCATTCTCCTGGGGGACAATCTGGAATATATGAGCAGTTTAGAATTTTGGAGAAGGGGAAAAAAATGAGTAAAAGGAGTAATCCTTAAGACAAGAGGGGAGGGTATCAGGCCCTCCTTTTGAGCTGTTGAGTTGGTTTCATTCCACCCAAGAACAAAGTATGTTTGTTTTAATTTGAGAGAACTCCAATTATATCCCAACTATGTGCTTGGAATTTTCTATTTGTGATTTTTTTTTTAATGTGCAGGAAAAACAAAGACACAATAATAGTCAATGAGGTGTCTTTGATTCAGTTTACTAGGAATTTTTTATTACATCATAAGGTACAATTAACTGAACTTTTTCTCTATTGATTAAACTAAAATAAACAAAAACGAAGGTCCCAGAAGTGCAGAGGTGCAGACTCTGGTAATACAGATGAACAACCCATATGCACCCAGGATTTCATTCAAATGCTTATTAGCGTATAACGAACAGCAACACTCATTAGACAGGAAATCTCTTCCAATTAAATGTGATGCCTGTGTAGCTTCTAGTTTGGGAAATACCAATTCTGTTGTTGTTTTAGAAAATACATGGGTTCGTTTCCCCCTTAAGTCTGGTTGTTACATTTTTTAAACTTTGGTATATTTTATTCAGTCAGTAGAAAGTTAATAATTGACCCTGATCCATGTTAGAGCAACTTGGTATGTTCATTCTGCTGTTTCTGGTTTCCATTTCAGTTTAAATTGCCTACTCTAGCACTGCAAATTTTCCTCATGCCTCTATCTCTGTAAACGACTGAAGCAGAATGGAGCTGACATTCCTGGGACACCTGTCAAATGTCAAGCACTATAACAAATGTCTTTGCATATATTACAAATATCTCATTTACACCTGCAGTACCTTCAATGGACCTGTGTGTAAGCAAAAACCTGGAGAAGCTAAAGTATCCAGGGTCACAAAGCTAGTAATTGGGGGGTCATACTGGAACCCTGTCTAACTTCAAAGCACATTTTTCCTCTTATATTGTCAAATAAGATAGTATCAGTTTATCAAGAACTACTATGCATCCTGGGAACGAATGCATTTTAGGCGTCTCTAAAGACTGAAATGGTGTTAAGATCAGTGGATAAATGGGAGCAGAAAGAGAGGTCTTTTATTCAAAATATAGTCCTTTGGATTTCTTTTTCTTTTTTCTTTTTTTTTTGCAGTTTTGGCCGGTGTGAGGTTCAAACCCACCACCCTCGGTATATGGGACCGGCACCCACTCCCTGAGCCACAGGTGCCGCCCCCTTTGGATTTCTTTCTGCCCCTTGGAGAGCACTCAGAAGATGGGTGAACTGAGTGTCTCTGAGTTCAGTGTTCTGAACAGTTCTAGGTCAGGAAGAAGCTTTTCAGGAAGCTTATGGACTAGTCAAAGCAAAACTTTCACTTACACGAACATGGATTCCTTCATACGATGAATACTTACCGTATGTGTCAATGAGTGTCTATGAGAGGCCAGGCACACAAAAATGAATGACTCTTCCTTCAAGAACTTCAATGTCGGGCAGCACCAGTGGCTCAAAGGAGTAGGTCGCCGGCCCCATCTGCCAGAGGTGGCAGGTTCAAACCCAGCCCCGGCCAAAAACTGCAAAAAAAAAGGAACTTCAATGTCTATTGAAGAAGAGAGAGAAAGTAAGAAGCTATTGGAATAAATCTCATAGAACCTCTGTAAGTTGACCACTCAAGGCACTGTAACAAACTGGTCAACATACAGAGGTGGTCCAATAAGGAAATAGGCCTACTGTACTGATATATACACTTGGTACATGTCCAATCTATGAAAAGTAGGTGAACTTAAGGAGGTGGCCAACAATGCAGGTGCTATTCTATGTTGTCTGTGGCACTTACATGCCCCTTCTACACAACATACTATGGGGACATGCCAATTTTTGACATCCCAGGATTTACCCAACCTTGATTTCCTTTTGAAGGATTACCTCTCCCTCGCTGGAAAATCTGTTAAATTTAAGCTCCCTGTATTCACCAACAAACAGCCACCTGGCCCAAGCTGAAACAGTGTTCACTCTCTAGAGTTAACAAAGAGAGTAGGAATGTAGGGATGTGACAGAATATCATTCGTTCCAGGGAAAGCACTGACAACACCGTTGAATGGCCCCAGACCTATTCCATCCATACCTTACTAGTTTCTATCAAATTTCTGAGTCTTCTGGTCCACCTAGAGGAGCTGACAGAAATCCTTCCCCCAAATTCCCATTATCAAACAATGGAAAGACATGAAATACCCCTTGGGTGAGATACAGGTTTGGGGGGCAAGCCTGAAGGATGGATACCAGTTAGGGGTCACCACAGTAATGCTGGTGTGACAGCCTCTGAAGACTGAACTCCGTGGCTGGAGAAATGGTGAAGACAGAACAAATTCCGGAATCAGAAGAGACAGCACTAGCTGGACTAGGTGTCTGTCACCAAGGGTAAGATGAACAGTTTGTCAGTGAAATAAAATAAGGCAGCTTCCTCTCCTTCCTCTGTTGGTCTAGCTAGAAGGTATGTTCTGACTTGGCCTTAGTTCTAGGAGCATTTTCTTACTTGCTAAGCCTGACTTCTTCTATCTCCAGCCTCCCAGCCTTGAGATGTCACTTCATCCTAAAAAATGATCTGCATTATCTAGGAAACTTGGCAGGGACATCACATTCCTCCTTTTCATTTCGTATCACAGAGCCCAGGGATCCATGTTCAAGTGGATTCTTGGAAATAGTCCTGGATAGCGCAGAGCACTCCAACATCAACAAGCACACTCTAAGGATAATACCTACAAAGGTTGTGATCTCATTTACACCATCACCTACGTGACCACAGCCCACGCAGTTCACACAGCCTCACCCTCCTTCTCCATCAGGATTCTTGGGGTGCTCTGTGCTATCAGCTCTGCTACAGAGGAAAGGTGTTCACGGACTTGTGGTCATGTGAATTCAACAGCACTTGGGTGCACAGAGCTGCCCTTGGTGGGCTGTGCCCTTCCGTCCAAAGGACCACACAGGGCAGGAGCAAAGAGCAAACTCTGTGTGAGTCAGGGCCTGCTCTGCCTACCTGTCCTTTGCACCATGCCTTTTGAACAATAAATACAGTAACACCCACAGCTATAATCTCTTATCTGTAGGAATTATTTTGCCAGTGGCTAAGTTGTGTAAGACACTGACAAAGCATGCACATAAACCAAAGTCTACCCTCCCTAGAAAACCCTTAACCCTGGATCTGTGGAGCACAGTTTTGAGACGGAAAAGATGCTCTGACGATGGTTCTGGCTGGGTCTTTCTCCAGTTTCTCCTATTCAAAGATACCCTGGTATCTGGGTAGCTTAAAAAAATAAGTAACACATTTTTACAAACTTAGTAGTAGTACTGGAATATCATATTATTCTCTAGGTGATTCTTTGAAAGATTAAAGCAAGTTATCAGTATGTTCTAGTAGCTCTGGAATCCCAGCATTTTCAAAGTCCTGTTATTGAATAATACTCGTATGTAAGGCTGTCCAAGTACACAATATGCTATGGACACTCAGGTTGTAAAGGAAGTCTTTATGGCTAGTCTAAGGAAAAGAAATAAACATGTCTCACCGACAGTTTATGCTCTCTGAAAATTTTTGCTGGATAATTAGATCACTGTATTTGTTACAGCGTGATCACCTGTATTTCACTCCAAATAATTTCTTTGCCAACAAAGCATACTTAACAGAAATGCGTCAAAATCAATTTATGCTGCTTCACCAGCTTTATACATTTTAAATTTAAGGAAACAACAATTAGGATATTTTCAATGATGAAAAGAACTCCATTAAGTTGCCACAAATGTCAAAAGTTCCTCGCTTTGCTAACACTTATGTAATTGTTCTGGAAACCCCACGCACCAGAAAAGACCTACAACACCAGGCATGACTCACTGAATATTTCTATGCACATAGTTTCTCTAAAATGCTCTCCGACTGGAATTTAATTTTCAAAAAAAAAAAAAGAGAGAGAGAGACACACACACACACACACACAAAATATGCTCCATCAAATCCCAAAGTTCTTTCCTTTATTTTTGGGGGAAAGTACAGTTGCCTCACACAAGAGCATTAGAAGATGTTGCTGTTTTCATGAATAAAGTAACCAGATGGGCAAGCATTAAAACAGGTTGAAACTTTGAAATTCTTCCTGAAAAAAAAAAAAAAAAATTACATAGAGAACATGTGGGTTCTCAAATTTCCAAATGGTCCTCGTTTCCTCTTGTGACTTTATTCCAAGTTTGTTTTTTAAAATTTGTGGCTAGTAGCATATGACTGGTGTCCTAATCCCCAGAGCCATGTTAAGGAAAATTATATATGCCATAAAATGTTAATCTGGCACAGAAAGGCTCACGCCCACAGCACCAAGTTTCATTGGTTGGAAATACTCCAGTACATTTTATTGAATGTCTTCTATTAAGCCCAAACACTTGGGGGGAATTTGTCAAAGCATACAGTATAACTTACATCCCCAAAAGCACATGTTTGGTGCTACTTTTAATACCAAACTAGCGAACATTTCATCAGCAATATTCAGAATGGAGTTTAGGAATTTTGTCAGTAATCAGACTTGGCAAGGCAGGTAGTTCCTCCAGGCAGTTGAAACAGATCCTAGATGGGAATTTTTGTTTAGGCAGTAACGGGGGGTGGGGGGGAGAAGGGGGTGCCCAACAGATGGTTGTTATCTACGTTCCACTTGCAGAAGGGTGAACGAGGAATCTGAACAGTGATAACCAGGAATGGACCAAGCAGCCCGGAGCAGGGCCGAGGGACAAGGATCAGGTTCTAGGGGGAAATCAAGCCCTGGAGAGGACTGATAAGAACAGGCAGAATTCCATTCTTAGAGAAACTTAGAGACAGAATGTAGAGGAAGAAACAGGGCAGAAACCTTTTGAACTGGAACAAAAGGAAGAGCTTGTGACAAGAATCAAGTGGAAACTTCACAGCTGGAAATGGAGTAGGAGCTCAGGACAGGCCCTGGAGTCTGGCTGATCTGGCACTGAGTTACACAAGCGACTCACAGTCCCTGGAAGAGCAGATTTGGGCCTAGCACCTGGGTTAGGGCTCAGCTGCAGGTGAGTCTCCACGGTCCCAGCAAGGTCGAGTCTGAATTCACAGAGGGTGTCAGGCAGAATGGCTCAACAGCACCCACGCCAAAGTCCTCTTGGCTCCCCAGCCCTGTTTTTTCACAACTCCATCCCTTTTTGCAAGTGGTTTTTGTTACCTGGAATTCCCAGGCTCAAACTCACCACGCTGCTCATCCTTCAAGCTCTACTTCAGAAAGCATCTTTTCTGGGAAGCCCCTCCTAGTTCCTCTGGGTGCCAGGAGTGCTTTATACATGTCTCCCTGACAACACGTACTACACCTGGCCTCTCCTGCTTTAGTTCTTGTGTCTCTTTCCTTGCCTGGTCTTCAACCTTCGTGCCCAACGAGCTTCAGCATCTCTGGAGCCCAGCATGGTGCCAGCATAAAAGGCTTGATGATAAATAAATCAGTGAAGTGATTGAGTGAATAAATGTTCATTAAGTGAAAATCAATCATTTCCTGATAATTCATTTATTAAATGAAAATACATCAATCAATAAACAGGTTAAGCAATACTGACAGAGAAGGCAAAAATAATAACAGTAGGCAACATGTATTACTGTCCTGGGCGCTGTGTTCAGTCCTTTTGATTATCTTTTTTCATCTTCACAAGAACCCAAGGTGTAAATGCTATTCTAACACACATTTTACAGATGAGAAAGTAGAGGCACCATACCAGAATCTTTACGAACCCATTCTGATCTGAGATGTTTATTCTACTCAGCCATCAGATCCCTTGACATCTGTGATCTGGTAAGTGGTGGGGTGGCGGCGAGGGTGTTGTCAGTCAGGCTCTGCCGCATCTCTGCCCCCCTCCGTCTCCCCATGTGGTGGATCAACAAGAAGAGAAGGCAATCCAGTCCCCACGTCCCAGTGGTTTCTGGCTCTCCTCTCTCAAGGAGAAAGGAATAGAAGGAGCCAGAGGTCCCTAATTCTCCTTTGAGCTCTTTGGCTTGCTAGCCTTAGGGAGTGGGGTGTGGTGTGTGGCAGAAATTGAAGTGAAATTATAAGGAATTTTCACATTCACCTGGCATTTGCCCACCTACCTCATTCCAGAGACCAGGTAAAGCAGTTTACATACATTATCCTCTTTGTCCTCATCCCCCCCCTCCCCGTGATGTAGGGGGGGGATGAGGACAAAGAGGATAATCTCCTAACCTACACATGAGGCCCTCATCCCCACTGCCTAATGAGCAACTGCCTAATGTCCCAGAAGCTGGAAGCAGAGCCACGATGTGAACCAAGGACCTCTTGGCTCTAATCCGATGCAGTTCAACAATTACCCACCAAGCACTCTTCCTGGACACACAAATGTCCGTCCCACATACCATACTGTCACCAGTGCCCTCTGGTGTGGGCACCATGGCCATAATTACCTTCTATGACTATTAGGGTCCCCTTTAAAAGCATGATTTTAATGGCAGGTTTTTATTCTGCTTATTGGGAAAAGTCGTAAAGATCCCACGTGCTGGTACTTTC
Organism: Arctocebus calabarensis; assembly: GCA_963573935.1. NCBI lineage: Eukaryota > Metazoa > Chordata > Mammalia > Primates > Lorisidae > Arctocebus > Arctocebus calabarensis. The sequence goes on from CAUYON010094874.1 coordinate 18,548, forward strand.
GGTATCACAGAGAGACGCCGTCACTGATGGAGGGTAAGATGAACAACAGCTTCAGATGGAAAATCCAGAACACTCCTCCTGACTTCTGCTGTTCTCTTTTGCTCTTTAGCAACTCATGTGCTCGTAGTTTACATACAGCCGGAGGACAACCTGTTGAAATGCACCGGTAGGATAGACACTGGCCCAGAGTCCGCACCCCGCACTGTTTGCTTTGTGAAATTCCAGACTGTTTAATCTGCTCTACCTCATCCTAATAACTCCAGATTCCACTTTTCTTAATGACTCTCTCCTCCTTAAATGCCTACACAGTTATCTTTGAAGAGGGAGAAAAAGAATAGATGAATCATTTGCAGGAAATGGGGAGAGAGACGTGTGGTTGGAACAGCAGATGGCTGAGCGTGTGGGCACATAGCTGTTTCTGTAGTTTCTTCCCCCACCCTCTGGAAACGAGCCCTTTGGAAGCGTGCATTCATTCTAGGGTGGGGGCTGCGCCCGCTTTCAGGTACCAACATGTAAATCCACATCCACCTGGATTCAATTTAGACATCCAAACTCGGGGCTCAAGGCTGTGTTAGACTATTCATTTTCTCCTTGAAGTTTTGACATTAGACCTTCCAAAGTGTCTACTGGGGCAAAAGAATTTCTCGAGCTGCCTTCTTTCTCCTGCAGAAGTACTTTCTCCTACATGAAGTAAGTGGGTGACTATTCTTCATATGCAGTAGAGCGAGCTCCCAAACCTCATCACGAGGGACTAGCCAATGTCTAGAGGGAAGCTAGAGGCGAGAGGATGTATTAACACATGTGGATAAAAATATGGCTTAAGCAGGAAAACACAAAGCTAGAGGCATTTTTTTGCAGTGGGATACAGAAAGGTCTTAAAGATAATACAACCTCTGGGCAAGGGCTCATGTGTAGCTCCCAACACAAGCCCTCCATAGTTAGGCAGATAAAAATGACTTGTTTTCATTTCACTTGAATAACTGAAGTGAGTTTTCTAAAATCCAAGAGCACATGAAGTTCGAAAGAACTTTTTCAAAGGGCTTCCTTGAGTCCTTCTGTTACTTCTATGCAAATTTCCAAATGTCATCTGGATGTATATGCTAGAATAAGTATTTGTTATTATTTTATTTTTAGATGTATAAAGCCCGTTTTATTAACAGACTCTCTTTCGTTGATTTTTTTCCTACTTCCATTACCACCATCTGCCCTCCCTCCGCTAGATCCAGACCACAGCACACAAATGTGCAGAAAGATTAGAGTTTGTCATTTTTTCCTTAATGCGATAATTATTTTGGTAAAATATGCATTGAAAAGCTGGGACACATGTCTTAGCACAAATTGTTATGTATTGCTTAGAAACAAAGCACTGCGGCTAAGAGCATTTTTAATGAACTCTCTTTTAAAAATCAGCTTTAATAACGAACATCATCTGAGTGAGCATGAGTAAACTCAGTCCAGAATTCAATCTGAATGATCCTAAAAAATATTTCAGCAATCATAAATTTGTTTAATAGAATTTCCACCCCTGTACCTATTATGATTTGGTGACTCTTTTTTTTTTTGAGACAGTATCTCAAGCTGTCCCCCTGGGTAGAGTGCTGTGGCATCACAGCTAACAGCAACCTCCAATTCCTGGCCTCAAGTGAGTCTCCTGCCTCCACCTCCCAAGTAGTTGGGGCTACAGGCGCCAGCCACAATGCCTGGCCACTTTTTGGTTACAGCCGTCATTGTTGTTTTGGCGGGCCCGGGCTGGATTCGAACCCGCCAGCTCAGTTGTATATGGCTGGCGCCTTAGCCCATTGAGCCACAGGCACCAAGCCTGATTCGGTGACTCTTTAATCTGAAAAGTCCCTCATACTAATCACAAGAGATCGGGCATGGTGGCTCATGCCTGTAATCCTAGCACTCTAGGAGACCGAGGTGGGTGGATTGCCTGAAGTCACAGGTTCAAGACCATCCTGAGCCAGAGACCTTATCTCTAAAAAAAAAAGAAAAATAAAAATAGCTGGACATTGTGGTGGGAACCTATAGTCCCAGCTACTTGGGAGGCTGAGGCAAGAGAATCACTTGAGCCCAAGAATTTCAGGTTGCTGTGAGCTATGATGCCACGGCATGCTACCAAGGGTGACAATTCTTGGATCTTCTAAAAATAAAATAAAATAAACTTAAAAACTATTCTCTATAATTTTAAGTCATGACCACACCAGACCAATTCTTGTGTCTCTCAAGATTCCTCATCCCCTTGGCAGCGCTTGTGGCTGAAAGGAGTAAGGCGCAGATCCATATGCCAGAGGTGGTGGGTTCAAACCCAGCCCCAGCCAAAAAAAAAAAAAAAAAAAACTGAAAAAAAAGATTCCTCATCCCTACCCAACCCCCAAGCCTCAGACTCTTCTTGCATGGCCATCCTGGGCCCTGATGTCTCAGCCTCCTGAGGAAGAGGGTGGGGCTCTGGTAAGATACATTGCACCACTGCAAGGGGAACCTCAGTGGCTCCAGGACAGAGGTCTCACCTGATGAGGTTCTCTACTCCCACTTCTTTTAGGTAGCTAACTGAAGTGTGGAATCTGCTCACCCAGGCTTCCTCTCCAGCTGAGTAACAACTCAGAAGGGTAGAGGAGTTAAATTTTGAATCAAGGACCTAAAGCCCTTTGAACTAATAAGATAAATCTCTCCTTCCTTCAGAGTCCCTTCCCACAGCCCTCCCTTTCTGATGGATTGTTTCAAGGTGATGGGCAAGGCCCAGGGAGGGATGTTTCCTGGCTAACAACCAGTTCCTTGACACACCACCTGGTATTTGCCTTCCTTCCTTTCCTGCCTCACCTTTCTCCCGCACTTTTATAGCCCTGGAATTGCACCTCCCAACATAACCTTAGCAAGTGGTAATCTTTGCCTTGGTTTTTATTTTCTAGAAAATTTGGCTAAGAAAATTGCTTCCAAAAAAATCCATGTTTTATCTTCAATTTGGCCTCCTTCCTACAGTCTATTTTCATCTTAATAAGAGGGATGAATGGATTTCTAGAATTCCCATTAAGGTTAATGAGAGTTGCTCCAATGAAGCATCTCTGGGTTGAAAATGTGTTCCCTAAATCTCCTCTAATCTAACTTCCCCATGAAACTTTAATCTCACCACAGTATGACTGGATGCTAGTAGATATTTTCTTGGGTCGGCTGCCTGGTCTGGTTTGATATGGTTGCTCTTCCTGCAAACTTATTTCCTGATCTCTATCTTACCATCTTTGTTGCTGGCTTCCATCTTCTTTGTGTCCTTACCACCCATTTTATTTTCAGTACCTTCAGGATATGCACCTGAGAAAAGTCAGTTTAAACTAAAATTCAAAATCCTTTTGATTTAGAATATTCCATTTTGTGTAAAACATGTATCTTCTACTGAGCAGCTGAGTGAGATCAGCTCCCAAGAGCAATGTGCTATTTGGGGATTGTACACACTTTTAAACCAGAGTTGTCCAACTGCAGTTTGAGGGCCGGCCATGTGCTGAATTTTACTGAATTTATGAAGACTTCATTTGTGGTGTCAGATAGCACAAAGAGTGTGCAAGAATCTTTTTTTTTTTTCTTGCTAATCAACTTTTATTAGTGTTTGTGTATCTGGGGTTTTGTTTTTTTTGTTTTTTTGAGACAGTCCCACTCTGTGCCCTGGGTAGAGCGCTATGGTGTCATAGCTCACAGCACCTCAAACTCTTACATTCAAGAGATCCTCGTGCCTGAGCCTCCCAAGTAGCTGGGATTATAGGGGTCCACCACTATGCCTGGCTGGTTTTTCTTTTGTTAGTAGAGACAGGGTCTCACCATTGCTTACAGTGGTCTTAAAGTCTTGAGCTTAAGTAATCTACCCACGTTAGCACCCAGAGAACCAGGATTATAGACATGAGCCACTGTGCCCAGACAACTCTCATTCTCCCAACACGTGGCAGAGGAGAGGGAAAAAAGTATTATTTAAACCATCCCCAGACAGAGAAGGAAGCAAGGAACTTTTTTACTTCTTTATTCATAAGTGAGATGACATCTTTGTGTGAAGGGTTTAGAGTGAGGATAGAGGTTTCAGATATTTAGCAATGTCAGTCTTTGTTCAGGCAGAAGTCAGGGGCCTTGGTACTATGTGAATACGGTAAGGCTGTTATTTTCCTAAGTTAAAATTTCTGGGGAAGGCAGCATAGCTAATCTATGCTTCAAACAGAGTTTAAGACAAACAAATCTTCTGGGATTAAAATATACGAAAAACAAACAAAACCCTAGGTTCTCAGACCTTGAGTGAGCCTAAAGAGGATGGTTTTTTCATTACAACGTGAGTTGAGAAGGAAAAGTTAGGCATCGTAACTTATGTTTCAACATGTGCTTTCAAGTTGTAGCTCTACATTCTTTTTCTATTTTCAATGAATGGTTGATTAATGGCATATAAATTCAGTGGCTAAAATGAACTTAATATTATGGTTGAAAAATAAGCTATCGGTTCAGTGGCTTACACCAGTAATCCCAGCACTTGAAGAGGCCAAGGCAGAAGAGTCACCTGAGCTCAGCACTAGCCTTGGGAGGAGTGAGCCCCTATCTCTACTAAAAATAAAATAATTAACTAGGTGTCGTGGTGGGCACCTGTAGTCGCAGCTAACTCAGGAGGCTGAAGGCAGAGGATTGTTTGAACCCAGGAGTTTGAGGTTGCTTCGAGCTATGATGCTGCAGCAGAATGAAACTCTGTCAAAAAAAAAGTAAGGTAGGAAGGAAAGAAGGAAGGGAGGGAAGAAGGAAAAAGAAGTTATAAAAATAAAATAGGATCAACAATCCACTCAAAAAATGAGTAAAAGATGTAAACAGCTCAAAGGAAAAGACATTCAAATAGCCTTTAAACAGAGAAAAACATGCTCAACTTGCATCTTAGTAAGAGAATGCAACTTAAAGTGACCAAGAGATACAAATACTCATCTGTCACATTAGCAAAAGGTTTGAGAAGCACCTTGTGTTAGCTAAGGTACAGGGGAATACAATACTGGGTGGAATACAACTATTACACGTACAATCTCAAAAGAGGGCATGCAGGTGAGACCTACCAAAATTATAAACTCATGTACTCTGACCAAGTAACTCTGTGTTTAAGAATTTATCCTACAGGCTGGGCATGGTGGCTCATGCCTGTCATCTCAGTACTTTTGGAGGGTGAGGTTGGAGGATCACTTGAGGCCAGGAGTTTGAGACCAGCCTGAGACCCTGATTCCACACACACAAAAAAAGCCCAGTGTGGTGGCACCTATATCCTGGCGACTCCAGAGGCTGAGCCAAGAGATTGCTTGAACCTGGGAGCTGGAGTTTGCAGTGAGCCCAGATCATGCCACTGCACTCCAGTCTGGGCAACAGAGTGGAACCCTGTCTTACAAAAAGAAAAAAATATATATCCTACAGATACACTCACACACACAAGGTGGATGAGTGTTTAAAAACACATTCATTCCAATTACTGCTTATAATAGCAAAAAAGATTACGAGCAACCTCAATAGCCATCGGTAGAAAGACGGGATCAGTAACTTATGCTATGCCCACGTAACAGATCACTGTGTAGCCATTCGAAACAAGGAGGGAACTCTAGGTTGTTTGATATGAGCCCATCTCCAAAGTATGCTAAGTGCAAAGTCAAATTGCTGTCCTGTGTGTTTAGTCTGCCACGATTGTGTCATAATAACATTAATGATGCTTATATAGGCATAGACTCTCCCTGGGAAGATACGCAAGAAGATACACAAGGGGTTGGTTTGAGGGTGAGAAACTGGCTGGCTGGGAGAGACTTCCTTTTACTCTAAGCCATCTCCTTCCTTTTACATTTTACTCCATGTACCAGTATCACCTGTCCACAGATCAATCAATAATGCCTTACTTTTAGGAGAAGAAAAACAAGAGAATAACATATGCAGACATTTGAAAAGGGGCTGTCATCTAATTTGTGGGTAAACTATATCATGTAGTTTCAAGTTACCTGGCAAAGACTTTTCAAGTCACCTTTAAAGACTGACTCAGAAATTAGAATTACCAGATGGCAGCCACATTCCCTTATTAATAAATGGATAAATCTTCATTGCTTTCCCTTTACAACTCATACTTTCTTGTCAACACAGCGATGTTTGTTTCTAGTTGGCATCCTTGAGCTCTTTGCAGCCAGTAAAGGAATCTAACAAGGAGGTGGAAGACTGTGTCCAAATACAGACCGTGATATGAGAATGCGACTATCTTTAAAATAAGAATTAATTCATGGGCCGTGCTTGTGCCTCAAAGGAGTAATGCACCGGCCCCATATGCCAGAGGTGGTGGGTTCAAACCTAGCCCTGGCCAAAAAAAAAAAATTAATTCATGCAAGGACTAAAAAGCCTTATTCCTCAGTACTGTGTAATCTCTCATTTGCTTTTTTGACAAATTTCACCAGTACGTTTTCTAAGAAGTGAACAAATGAATCAGAATAATGTACCCTACTAGAGCAAATATTTCCACTTGAAAGAACTAATCATTCATTACTTACATAAATGTACTTCAGGAAGGAGCATTTATTATCTTCTGCTATGTGTTCCTAATAAGTCTTCTTCTTATATCATTCTATAACCATTTAGTTTTCATACATAAAATAAAGGACTTTGGAGTTCCTCACTCTAAGCTCCAATCATCCTACCCTGCACTGGCAGGGCTCCATCAGTCCTGAACGTGACCATCCTTTTGGATCTTGGAAGTGGGCGCTGTTCTCATGGGGCACAGAATGTGACCCTCCTGCCTTCTCCACGGTCATAGTCCTACCTGTTAGGACATCCATGAGACTTATCTTGCCTCCCAGAACATCTGGTTCCAACTCAGCAGCTACAGAAGGCATGAATTTTTTAAAAGGTAGATGACAGTCATTCTGGCAAGACTTAAAGCAATTTTAGTCTGCTGTGCATTGTACGATAGATACCAGTCATTATTTTCCAAAAAGAGGAAAGAATTCTAAGCAGTTGAAGGTGCTGATGTGAAGACCTCGTTGGGGACAGGGCTGAGTGTCAGATGGAAGAGTGGCAACAAGTGCCCCTTACTTGAACCAAGGGTTCAAGAGCACAGCGCAAGCCAAAAACACGTGCCCAGCTCTCCACCTCAACCATGGTGTGTAACTCCTTCTAATATGGGGGTCCCATCCCCATTTTAGCAATAGGAATAGGAACAAATGGAAAAGCCCTCCCCACTTTATGGAACAGTGTTTGTAACCAAGCAGGTTACAATGGCACTTTCATCCTAAAAGCTAAGGCTCTTATATTAGAAATGCCACATCTTGGGTGGTTCTTGGGGTTTCTGCGTAAGCTTCCGTTCAAAGAGAACTTCTGATGCTTTTGCTCAACCTGCAACTTTTCTGTAGGTTTGAAATGTTTATAATAAAATGTTGGGGGAAGCAGCGTCTCCACCTCGCCCGCACCCCGCCTCCACCCAGAGGAATTGCCACTGGCATTTTGAGCAACATTTCCCCCTCTTTCCTGGCTAAAATCGCACCTCTCAGTACCTCCCCGTGTGAGGTAAGAAAAGTATTTTGTCATCATCTATAAATAGGGAGGGATTCTGAGTCACAGAAGGGCTAAGTGGTTTTTTCTAGCCCCAAAAGTAAGAGGACTAAAGCTAAGCATGTTGATTAGAGCATTATTTTAGGAAGAGGACAATGGTGGCGGCATCACTTCATTTTCCTGGACATTTACTTGCCTTCCTAATTGGTTTTCTTGCCTCCAGTTTCTCTCTCCCCTCCAGTCTACTTGCCCCTTTGTTATCAGAATTACATTGTGAAATCATATCACACCCCTACATGACTATTTTTAATGACCTTGCCTAAAGAAAAATTCCAAATTCCTTAGCGTGACATCTAAAGCCCATTTCTGTCTGGCTCTAAACTATCTTTGCTCTGTTCTTTGCCCCTCTTTGCCCTCCATACTCTAAGGGTTACACATGTCCATCCCTCCAAACACAGGCCCATGCCATCAGTTTTCTTGTCTAAAATGCCTTTCTTCTATGCCTCTGGAATGGGGAAGGAGAATCTGCTTCTCCACAGTGATCTAACTCAGATATTGCCTTCTCTGAGACATTTCCCAACACCATCCCTACCTTCCTTCCCATTCGCCAGTAGATGAACCGTGTCCTCTTTGCATTCCCATAGCACCATTTCTATCACAATTATCACATTTATTATATTACACTCCAGCTACTTGGCACGTGTCTAACCTTCTCAGTCAGACTCATTTTTTCGTGAAAGCAAGGTCTAACTCTTACTCATTTTCATATGCCCCAGCAGTCATTTCAGCCCTAGACACATAACTCTGCTCCTTAAATATGTGATATTATTACCAAGAGATACCACCTTTCAGGCACTCACAGGCAGACCTGGGCATGGTTTCAGATGTCTTGGAAAGCCCTCAGACTGCATGCCACTGCAAAGTTGTGCTTACAAAGGCAAGCAGATTTTTATGTTATGAAGTTCTGACACCTGCAGGGTGAGGGTACCATTTGATTCATCTCTCCAGTTAACCTTCAAAAAAAATTTCTATGCTTTCTGACTAGACCAGATGGGTAGGGAACCTGGCTGTCTGGGATGTCATTTGGATGAAAGTGAGGTCCATCCTTATAGGATGCTCCCTGGCTGCTGAGCTAAAATATAGTTGCCTGATGGGTTTACACCAAATGATGTGCACTTGTCAGAACTTTAATACAAATAATCTTGGAATCATATATGTGCAAAAATTACTATAGAAACTGTGCCAAGCAGGTGTCTGTTTACTCACGGCTGAGTACACATCTACATTGTGGCTTCCAGCACTGCCTTTTTCATCAAGCCATGAATGGAAGCTTCCAGTCACGCCTTTGACTCTCCTCCTCTTCCCCTCGCCCATCCAAAAAGCTCCTCCTTCAAGCTGGGCATGAAGTCAGAGGGAGGAAGGAAATTCCCAGAGGATGGGACTTCTTATATCTTATACGTTGAACTTGGAACATAAACGTATGTTCCCATCAGCTGCAGTGAACTCAGATCACTGAGAATCCATAGGAGCAGGTGGACTTCCCTGGGGAAGGGGGTGTGTGTGTGAAAGTGCCTTCTACTTACGCAGGTGAGCCTCAGTGTGACCAGAAATCCCTTGGATGTGAGCAGTGCTCCCAACGTCCTCCGTCGATCCTTGTGTCTGGGCATATTGATAAACTGGAATTTCTCTTATGTCAGCAACTAAAGAGGGCGGTAAAGCATGCGACTCTATCCTCCAAAACTTAAAAAAAATTTTTTTTGGTATGGATTGTTTTTCTTTTTCTGAGAACTAAATTGACATTGCAGTGTTTTTCATATGACCCCTTTTCAGCAATGACAATTAATATTTATTAAAATCAGTGTGTGTTTACAATAAAAGCATGTAGCAGTTGATGAATTATTGTCTGAGGACTCTTTCTACTCCTTTACAAATATCAAATTTTATTGATGACAACAGCTCCATGATATAGCATTCTCATTTTATAGATGAGGAAACTGAGGCACAGGGAGATTAAATGACTTCCCTCAATCACTTGGGTTCAAAGTAGGTGAGCCAGGATGAGAATCCAGGTTGGTCTGACTTCAGAACTCCCAGACTTGACCACCAAAATAAAATTTAATAAATTATGTAGTAGAAGCTGCCACTGCATATGTTATAGGTTGAATTCATACTAGGCTATACAAAGCCAAGCTTTAGGGTCACCATCATCAGGAGAGAGCAGAATGTACAAAAGAGGCTTTGAAGGCACTGATATGTACATTTGAATTTCAGCGTGATTACCCGATGTCTGAGCCCAGGCTTCCCTCTGTACAATTATGGTTTAACAACATACCTCCTTTGCAGGGTTATTGCAATGGTTGCAGCTAACATGCACAACAGTTAGTGTAAAATACATTGTAGCCACATCATTATTTTCATAATTCATCCAGGTATAACTTTTGTAACTAGCCCAATAAGTGGCCTTAAGCAGTCTTAGACAGATTGGTGTTTCGGGAGGCTCGGGGTTCCACCAATATATTATTAGGTCATCTGCAAGTATTTTAAATTCGAAAAACCGAGCTGAAGCATTTCTGTATTATGGACATACACAATTACCTCCACTGATTTCCAAGGCAAAAATAGGGTGGCAGGAAATAGTACCTATTTGGAAAAATAATGAGTTCTCTTATACAACAGCTATATGTATTATTCACACCTGCGTAAATAAAGGACACAAGATGGAGAAAGAAGTCATTATGGCTCACACAAGGAGGCAAACATTCCACGTGCAGATGCAGCCTGGCCGACAGCCAGGACACCACACACATGGTGCTTCACGACATGATGGGGGAAGGTTCTGGAAAGATGGATATATATATAGTCTCTCGCCTTTCTGGATGGCAGCGTAAGCCATACTTTCCCACTCAGCATCACTGCTGGGACTTTCTTTGGAAATAGTACAATGGGAAGCAAGGTGTCATCATCTCTTTTCCAAAAAAAGGTAAATGAGCTTGGCAGTGCTGCAGAAATGCCAACTTCGTGACGATTTTTTACATACACATTTATATATACACTTCTACATTTCCTGCTTTGTAAAAATAAAGAACAAGAGGGAAGAATCAATGAATGTTTTTCCAATGGAAGGGAGAGAATTAAAAAGCATCTGAAAGAATAAATTAACACTGTTAGCTTTAAATGAATTTCCTTGCTAGAGACTGCCTAGCTTTTAAAAAATATATTCTAGATAAAGTCTCTGTGGGATCCTGTATGTAAATTAATACCCCTTCCATCAGGTGATGGGAAAGAGAAATACAAGCAAACTTACGGAGATCATAAAGTTTAGCCAAATGGGCTGAATAGCATTTTTGCTCAGTTCATCCCATTTTGGTAAGGTGTGAAAGTGCCACCGCCTTTATAGGAAGCCTCCAACTTCCCCCTAGACCAGTGATTTTCAACCCGTGTGCCACAGCACACTGTTGTGCTAACAGAGGATCCTAGGTGTGCCTCCAAAATTTATGAAGATCATTAATTAAATTATTTTCAAAAGACATTCAAAGCACAGTAAATATATTGTTTTTACTCTTCTTTTTGATCAGCATCATTTAAGTGTCCCATGGAACTTTTAACTATAGGTTCAAGAGTGCTATGAGATTAAAAGAAAAAAAAGTTGAAAAACACTGCCTTAGAAGTTGACTCTGGTGTTGCTGTTCAGCTGCCTTTTCCTGGGGGTCTAACTGAACCTGCCTTTCCCTGGTACTGTTTGGGGAAACCATTAACCTCTGTTCCATAAGATCGTGCATCCCCTCCTCATCCTGGGGCGAGTGCGCAGAGCGTCCATGGGAGAAGCAGTCTGCTTGCACACCAGGCTCTGCAGTTCCCAGGGCTGCCCTCATGGTATTTTAATTGGAGGCTATTTGAAATCCCCTTTGGCTTTCTCTGTGCCCAGCCTATCACTGTGTATGACCGGTGTTTCCTATTGTCAGTCCCTGAGGCCTCTTGGGTTCCTGGGTTCCTGCTGTTCAGATATAACTTCTGTTATCTTTCCCAAGCACCTGTGAGGAGACCTCAGGGTGAGTTTTGTTCACCCTGTTTCCAGCATATCCTTTACATATGGTTAAATTCAATTCTAAAGTTTAGCTGCTCTGAAAGCCAATGTCTGTCACTTTACATGCCTCCCTGAGACCTCTAATAATAAATTTGGAATATGCCATAGGGCTACATTGTAAGTCTTCCAAACACTCTCTCCTTATTTACTGAAAATCTGTTAAACTATTTTCACATGATGTGTTAATAAATGTCACTGTATTCCTAGAGATTATCCCAAGAAGATTAAAGGTCACACCACCCCACTGGATCCATAACTCACAAGTGCCCTCAAACTCAGGAAAATTCCTGCAAAGTTGGAATGCTTCTCCAATGGCCTAGAGAAAATTTATAACCAAAGCCTTACAAGTTGAGATTTCTAGAGGGAAATACTAGGAGGAACTCGACCTGCACATACACACAGAAAGTGGGGTCTACGGAATCTTCCTTTGCACTTATGAGAATGGGCCAGAGATGACCTACCACATTCTCGACCCTTTAAATACAGCCCTCTATACAGAAAAGTGAGTACCCTCATAAGGGTACCATTATAGCTGGGCCAGCAACACCAGAGTCAGGGTCCCTCAAAAAAGGAATCCAGAACTCTGGAATTGAAAGAAGCCAGGGGCTTTTCCAATTGAAGAACCCTCATCTCCTGAGAGAGTTCTTCCTGGGGGACTGGTAGGAAAAACAGCATCCTCGGCCATAGCAAGTCAGCTTTATGCAGAAACGAAGCAGTGTTTCTTTTTTCAGATCATCTTTTGGGTACACACTTTACACCCAACGCTTTCTGTGTATCCCTCAGTTGTCTCTATGCCTCACCGTCCTTTGAGGTAGGTACTCGTGTACATAATCACAACTTCACACACTTCTGAATTCCTTTCCTTTATTTTTCTCCGTACTGTTTTCACATTCTAATCTATTGTGTGACTATTAATTTTCTTTTCTGCCTGTGCACACCAGAAGGTAAGCCCCAGGAAGGCAGGCTATTCACTGCTCCTTTCATGGACTTTGGAGAGAGGGGATGAATTAATGAATAAATGAAAGCAGGCCCAGAAAGGATAAGTGACTGACTATCTGTCCATCAGAAGACCAGTCAGTGAGGGGCAGTGTGCTGTGTTCTGACACACTGGATGAGCAGTGGTAGTTGTGAGGATTAGAATCTAGGTCATACACCAAGAAAGAAAGAATATGAACCACTTAGTGAATGGTTGACTAACAAAGAACTGCATGCAAAGAAAACCGGTGGTGTGTAAAAAGAGCAGGGACATAAGTTCAACGTCCGATCTTTGACATCTGTGGGGAGGGTGAAACAAAAAATGTGAAGCTGGATGAAGTTTGGTAGTCGAAATGCAAAATGTCCACCTTGGAATCCTTCACATTTTGGCAGGGAACAGCAACAGGGAGGATGGCATCCACAACACTGTAATCTGCGTATGTGGCAATCCTTAAGGGTCGGGCCTCAAGTATCTTTTGCTACTGTGTGACCTTGGGCAAATTCTTTAATCTCTGTAAATGGGGATAATTTAGGGGTTTTCCCACAACTGACCAATATTATAAATGTACAGACAGACACAAGACCCTGCCTGTCATATTTCTTTCAGCCACACCAAAAGGACACACAGGGTCCTTTTGGTGTGGCTGGAGAACAGGGTGTTTAAAAAGCGGACAGCAGGGAGAAGTCAGGAAAACAGCTGGGTGCATTTTTTCTTTTAAACATGCTAAAGGATTTTGAGCCTGGTCTAGGACATCTGCTTTTCTCAACAGCTGAACTGGAATGAATGACAGTGGCTAGGTTAAGATCCTCAGGGGTTTTGCTGCAGAAGAGCAAGTCAGGAGACCTCAAAGGATGCCTCTGGGATGGAAAGAAATGTCTCCCCACCCCCCCACCCCCACCAAGACCATTTTGCAGATTCTCAATTGGGAACCATAAAAATATTACGAACAGCTAATGATACACCACCACAACGTCACAGCATGTCACTGTACCCATTTATCACCACAGCAACCCTATGAAGCAGGTATTTTTAACTTTATTCTAACACGGTGAAAAAACTGCATCTTACATGACTTGAACAAGGTCATACATCTAGAAAGAGATGGTGGGGGGCAATTCAAAGTCGGGCCGCCCTGCTCATTAGGTTCTTTAGCTGGCCCTTCTCAGAAAGGTGTGATCAGAATGACATTTTATTAAATAAGCCAGGAAGGGCTGACGTTCCTGTGGTTATAGGGTAAAAGGAAATGTTTCTATCTTTCAAATTGCAAAGTGTTGCGATTACACTCTCAAATCTATGCTCATGCTCGGGTAACTGCACTTTTAAACTAGCTAAGTAGAAACTCGACCTTTCTCCCTCCCTCGGCTGTTGGAGGTCCTGGCTCGGAAGATTTGCTCTTCTTACATCTGAAGGGCACCTTGCTTCTTTCCTTCCTGTCCTCTGATCCCAGTGAGTGAAACGTCTGGGTGTGGGAAATTGTGAGAGATAGGAGGATTGGGGGCGTCACCTCCAGCTGAAAGTGGAAGATGCCTAGTGAAACACAGTTCTGTTCCAAGGGCTGCCCGAAAAGGCGCTGAGGGAAGAGCGCAGCAACCCCCTCCTTCGCCGCACACGCTCCTCCAGGGGCGGCCTGCCTGCAGCAGAGCTCCAAAATTGGCACCCCGGGCCTCGCAGCCGCCTTTTTATAGCGCACGTTTCCCAAAACAGGTAAGAGGCGGGTGACTAAAAATGCAAAGTGCGGCGGGGGCGTCAGCTGGCAGGCCCGTGGGTGCGGGCCGTCGGGCTAGGGAAGACACCGCGACCTCAGGCGCCCTCGCCGTGTTCACGGTGGACGCGGAGCTCAAAGAGCGAAGCTCCGAAAAGCCGCTCCCCGCCGGCCGCAGCCCCCGCTTCCGCCTCCCGGGCAGCGGCGGGACAATGCGTTGTCTCTTTTCCGCCGGGTTTAGGGAGGGGAGGCCGGATTAGGGCCCGCGCCTTCCGGCCACAGCCCTCCCGCGCCGCGCCGGCCGCACACAGGTGGTTTTCCTCTGCGGAGGGGCAGGCCTGGCGCTTTCATATAACAATGGAGCTCCGCGCGCCGGGACTGCGCCTCCCTGCCGCCGCGGCCCCCGCCCGGCCACGCCTCCATCCGGCTTCCAGGCAGCCCGCCCGCCCGCCCTGCGGCGCCCCAGCGGAGCGCGCCTAGCTGGCCTTCCCGTACCTCCACTAGTTACCTGCTGGCTCTGCAGAGTGACAGACGCGTTCCCACGATTCCTCGGGAGTCAGGAGCCGGGGGTCGGGGGGCCCCGCAGGCATTCTTCCTCGCCCCCCACCCGGCCCAGGCCTCTGTGGTGCCTGGATTCCTGCGATCTGCTTCACGCCGAGCGGGGAGGTGGGGGCAGCGGGGCTGTGGCACGGGGCGTAGCGCGCAGGCGCCGCTGATGCTCCCCAGAGTGCCCGGCGTTGGACTGGGGAGGGGGCGGCGGCGTGGGCAGGGGCGAAGGTGGGGAAGCGCCCCCCACCCCACAGACCTCCCTGTTCACTGTAACCAATCGTGGAACCCGCCTGCTGAGCCCCCGCAGACTGTAGGCCTTGCGGGTAACTAGGACAGCCGGCTCGCGCGACGGAGCCCAGCACTCCTCTCCCGGCCAGCCTGGCCAAACTGGCTATCCCATCAGAAGCCGAGCTCCTTGCCCAGAAATCATTAATGAGCACGACCCCACAGCCCCTTCGATGAGGCGGTGACTTAAATCCCCGTAACAATGGCTGATAACTCCCCACTCCGCTGGAGTGAATACTGTAGAAACATTGGACCGCCCAGAGTTTCCTCACGTTACACTTTTCCTTTTTTACATAAAACGCTATTGAATGATCAACAAAAAAAGCTTTCTTCTGGTTTTCTGGACTAGACATTTGTTTGTTTGCTTTAAAAATGTTACAATAAAATCCTAGTTTGTTTCGAAAGATGTTGGATTAGCATTTAACACCTCGTCGGTCACTAAAGCCCAGTTAGTTCACCAGCCCCAACACAGTCACGGCTAAAAGAACATCAGACCAAACAGAGCTGGGCTTTTTAAACTGGCAAACGAATGCCACACACAGCCTAAAAGAGGGCGGGGGTTACAGCTAACTCCAGTCCAACTGAGTTTGAAAGGAATAAAAAGAAAAAAAAGTCAGCACAAGTTTTCCTAAAGCTAGCTCGCGAGTACAAGCGTCGCGAACAAGGGGTTTTGTGCATGCTAATTGCACCATTTGTGCGCAAAAGTTCCGACGCAAAGTGTCAACTCTCAACAGAAGGAAACATGAGACAACTGAAGTGCCCTGGTTTATGTGCCCCGCTCCTCCTCCGCTGCCGCCTCCTCTTCTTTCTCCTTCCTCCCGCCGAGCCCGCTGTTGCAGCTTGTTTGCACTGGGGCTTATCCGGAGCGGAAATTCCTTTCCGTTTTTGTGAATGACAAACTCATTAACAATTCATCAACACAACCTGTTCCAGCCGGCCCGTCCCCACGGCAACAGCCCCTTCCGCAGCGCGTTCATTGGCTGGCGGAGAGAATGTATCCATTGAGACGCTCGCTGTTTGTATCCATTGAGGAGCTGCCTAGCGCAGGGGGTGTGCGAGGGCTGAGTCTAAGGGACAGTGAGCAAATCGAGTCTTGAATAATCCGGGGAGAAAGACTCCCGGGTAGATTTGAGGTGCAGTTTTAGAGGGAGGGATTAGGAGCCGCTAGACTTTTTTTTCCTCCTCTCTCAGTAGCACGGAGTCCAAATTAATTGGATCTCATTCACTGGGGAGGAACAAAACGGCCTGAGCAGCTTCATTCAGAGAGATTCATTGACACTAAGAGCCAGCGGCGGCAGCGGGCTGCAGAGGGAATCGCCGGCTTTACTTCGGTCTCGCCTTCCCCAACCGCCAGCTTCGGCTTGGGTAAGACGAGGCAGAACTAAACTCCGCTCCCAGAGCGAGAGCGGCGGCTTCGCGCGGTGCGCTCAGCCTATGCCTGCCCCGAGGGGCGTCTGGTAGGCACCCGCCCTCTCCCGCAGCTCGACCCTCATGATAGATACGCTCAGACCCGTGCCCTTCGCGTCGGAAATGGCGATTAGCAAGACGGTGGCGTGGCTCAACGAGCAGCTGGAGCTGGGCAACGAGCGGCTGCTGCTGATGGACTGCCGGCCGCAGGAACTGTACGAGTCGTCGCACATAGAGTCGGCCATCAACGTGGCCATCCCGGGCATCATGCTGCGGCGACTGCAGAAGGGCAACCTGCCCGTGCGCGCGCTCTTCACGCGTGGCGAGGACCGGGACCGCTTCACCCGGCGCTGCGGCACCGACACGGTGGTGCTCTACGACGAAAGCAGCAGCGACTGGAACGAGAACACCGGCGGCGAGTCGGTGCTCGGGCTGTTGCTCAAGAAACTCAAGGACGAGGGCTGCCGTGCGTTCTACCTTGAAGGTACGTGCCCGGGAGCTCCGCGCTCGGGTCCGGGAGAGGGGCGTGGGGCTGCGGGTTGGGCGCGCGGGCTGAAAATGCCTCTGCTGCGCTCGCTAGGCGTCTCTGCACCGGGCTGAGGGTTGGGGGCCCCGCGCCGGCGAGGGAGGGTCTGTGAGCCGCGTGCGTTCCGCACCGCAGAACTAGGCCCCATGCACAGTCCACCGCTTCCGGCCGCGGGCGCCGGCGGCTTCTTCCTAAAGAGTTCTGAGTCTTTCAACCCACAACATTCTCCTGCTTTTTACTGTTCAGTTTTGAACTAAAACTTACAGGATGGGAGGGAGGTGCAGATTGAAACCTCCTGGCTTCTCAAAATACTTAAAAAGTTGCAATTAATGGGCATTTCCGGATTCGAAAGATTTAAGGGTTCCCAGGGGAGGCGAGCCGGTTGGTTCTGTTCTTGAGGGCGCCTGTTTAAGTGTGTTTCTCTTACATATATGGCTCTCCTTGTAGAGGGGTTTGTAGGGTGTTCGAGTTGTTTCTCGCGCCTGGCTGCGGTTCCCACAAGCTGTGAAAACTACTACGACCTCTCGGGTTACACGATCGCCTTTCTCGTTCTGGCAGGTGGCTTCAGTAAGTTCCAAGCCGAGTTCGCCCTGCACTGCGAGACCAACCTAGACGGCTCGTGCGGCAGCAGCTCGCCGCCGTTGCCAGTGCTGGGGCTCGGGGGCCTGCGGATCAGTTCTGACTCCTCCTCGGACATTGAGTCCGACCTTGACCGAGACCCCAATAGCGCAACGGACTCGGACGGCAGCCCGCTATCCAACAGCCAACCTTCCTTCCCGGTGGAGATCTTGCCCTTCCTCTACCTGGGCTGTGCCAAGGACTCCACCAACTTGGACGTTCTGGAGGAGTTCGGCATCAAGTATATCTTGAACGTCACCCCTAATTTGCCGAATCTCTTTGAGAATGCGGGAGAGTTTAAATACAAGCAAATTCCTATCTCGGATCACTGGAGCCAAAACCTGTCCCAGTTTTTCCCTGAGGCCATTTCTTTCATAGGTGAGACTAATTAACAGTTTTCGCTCTGACATTTAAATGCAAAACTCCCAGCAGTTCATGGAAGCTAAGCTGTTAATCGTTCTTACTGCTTGCTGATTTGTGGTACTGCAGGTCTCTATAATGTTGTAAGTGTGCAGGTCTGTAATTCTTACATGTGGTTTATCTTGCTAAGGAAAGAAAACGTGCCTTTGGCTGTAGACCACAGGTGTAATTGAAAGGCAGTTTCTTGCATCTTTCAATTCACTTGAAAGGGGGCGCGTTCATGATCAGACAACAGATCTTTTCCACAGTCCTTGGACTCAGGGGAAGGCTAGAAAGAAGCAATTGCTGTAGACAGGAATTCTAGCACTGCTTTATAATTTAAAAGACCTTGCAGTTATTTTAGGACATCAAGTGAGTTGTTGGAAAGCAGTATGAATGCTAAATGTTACCCAGTTGAATGATACTGTGATACTGGTAACAGTGAGACTGTGGGTAACCTTAGCCTAGCAGGAAGAACTGTGGGCTGGGAGCCTGGGAGAAGTGAATCTCCAGGCATTGTAATGCATTTCCTATTACAAAGGAACTCATTTTCAGGCCATGTCGACATCCTGTTCCTCCTAATGGGCTGTCCCCTGTGACTTCCCTCTCTCTTGTAAAATGCCTGAATACCTCCATTGTTAGCTGCACAACATTTGGAGAATAATTTAATAGACCCTTACAGTCTGCTTGTCTGTATAAAAGGCATTCACAACCATATTGCAGACTTTCTGGTATTCACATGCTGAGGCAAAGAACGCACACATTTAGGATTTTTTTGTTGGCAGAAATGTAATACAAAAGCTCCCTTCTCAGAAAATATCTGAAATATGTAATTGTGTCCAGTGTACACGTTTTGTCTCAGTGGTATAATTTCTGCCTGCCTGCAGGGCAAAACTGCCACACACGAGTGTTTTTTATCTTTTTTATTTTTATTTTTAAAGTTTGGCTTTTAGACTGATTATTGGCAAAGGATGCTTTTCAATCTACTGAAATCTTGCCTTTTCTTTTTGTGTTCACAGATGAAGCTCGGGGGAAAAACTGTGGCGTCTTGGTGCATTGCTTGGCTGGCATTAGCCGTTCAGTCACTGTGACTGTGGCTTACCTTATGCAGAAGCTGAATCTGTCAATGAATGATGCCTATGACATTGTCAAGATGAAGAAGTCAAACATCTCCCCTAACTTCAACTTCATGGGCCAGCTGCTGGACTTCGAGAGGACGCTGGGACTCAGCAGCCCTTGTGACAACAGGGTTCCATCACAGCAGCTATATTTTACCACCCCCTCCAACCAGAACGTCTACCAAGTGGACTCCCTGCAATCCACGTGAAAGGCCCCACGCCCCTCCTCACCAGGATATGTCGTTTCTTCAGCAGTTTCTCTTGGCAGCATCAGCTGGGCTACTTTCTTTATCTGTGGCCCCAGGTGTCAAAATGACACCAGCTGTCTGTATTAGACAAGGTTACCAAGTGTGGAATTGGTTATTACAAAGAGAGATTTGCTCCATTCTCTCTGGAAGAACAGGACATGCTGTATAGATACAGGCACTAGGCTTGCTCTGCACCCATGTATACAGCCTACCATGCAGGGACTAGGATTCAAGGACTTCCAGGTATATAGGGTAGGACCAAATGGTAGGGTAGGAGCATGTGTTCTATAGGGCCTTGTATGGCTGTTTCCTTTTGATTCTGGAACTGACTACATATTGTCTTCAGTGAAGACTGATTCAATTTTGCATATAGAGGAGCCAAAGAAAGATGTCAGCTCTGGATTTTTGCTTATCAGTTTAGAAGAAGAATCTGATACGCTATTCGATTATTGTAAATATTTGATCTTAAATCACTTGACAGTGTTTGTTTGAATTGTGCTTTGTTTTTTTCTTTGATGGGTTTAAGAGAAATCCAAAGGGCAAAAGAGCAGTTTGCCACTTCTTAACACACACAAAAATGGAAAATTTTGCTCTTTTCAAATCCAAAGGGTATACTTGCAGCATGTTTGATATTATCAATTCTGATGACATCTTCATGGACACAATTACTACCAAGCCCTTGTTATGGCTCAGTCTTTAGTCTCTTCCATGTACCTTCCTCATGATTTTCTCCTCTTAATGTAATTTGACTATGCCTTACCTTTGTAAATATTTTGGCTTATGTTGTCTCGGGGGATATCTTGGAAAGATACCAAATCATGGGCTCACTTTTTTTTTTTTAACTTCAGCTGTGCTAAACAGTTTATTACCTCTGTATAAAATTCTTCAGGGAGTGTCACCTCAAATGCAATACTTTGGGTTGTTTTCTTTCCTTTTTAAAGAAAAATTTGTACAAAACTGGAAGTGTGTGTGTGAGCATGGGTACCCATTTGACAGGTGAAATGCATATGATTGTGAAGGAAGGAGAGTTACATTGCTTCATTACATTCATGGTGTAAAGTTTTGAGCTGGAATTTATTATAAGAATGTAAAATCTTAAGTTATTAATAAATAACTATTTTGGCTATTGAATGTGTATTTTTTTTTTTTAATTCTCTTAATTGTACTTAACGTGAAGTGACACATTCTAGAAATTTTTTAGTTAGGGAGTAATATTAGCTTGTAGGTTAAGCGGGGCAAATTTCTCACTTTCTGAGCTATTCCAAGAATGATTTTCAGATTCAGTTTGTGAAATTCATCTTTTGCTTCAAATAAAGATGACATCACAGAATGGACAGTGTATCATGTATATTGACAATACTTTCTATGAGTATTGTTCTGGCTTATTTAAGGAGATATTTAATGCCCCTGAAAAAAAAAAGGATGCCACATAGCATAGTTTGCTGAGGAAATAAGATTTGGATATTCATGAACAGCCCTAAATAGGTGCATCAGAATACCAAGGTGATAGCCACAAGTTAACCTCTCTATTCTTCACCATCAAAGACCCTCTGCTCAATAATGTTTAGACATGTCAGGAAGATCTGGCATTTCTTTTTCTTTTTTTGAGATAGAGTCTCACGATGTCACCTTCGGTAAAGTATGGGGGTGTCACAGCTCACAGCAACCTCAAACTTGGGCTTAAGCGATTCTCTTGCCTCAGCCTACCAAGTAGCTGACACTATAGGTGCCTGCCACAACCCCTGGCTATGTTTTAGTTGGAGTTGTCATTGTTGTTTGGCAGGCCCAGGCCAGGCTTGAACCCGCCAGCCTCAGTGTATGTGGCTGGTGCCCTACTCCCTAAGCTACAGGCGCTGAGCCATCATCTGGTATTTCTACCTGCAGATAACCTAGTGTTGGAATAATAAATCTAAAATGGTGTCTCCATTTCTTCCCCTGTGCAAGGCATTTATAAGTTTCCTCAGTGAGCCCGGATGTGGCTGTGGAACTTTACATGGGCACTTGAGATGAAACTTTGCCATCCCTGTGCTCATGTACTCTTGTGCATAACTGCTTCAGAATGTGGGTCAGAAACCCCTGCTGAACCTTGTAGAGATTATTTTGAATGGTTTCTTTCAAGCAAAGACTTTAATATCCTGTTACTTTCCTTGAGAACTCTCCTTTCCCAAGTGTAAAAATACAGAACCCCCAAGTGTTTGGAATCTAAAGAACTAGATCACATTTGGGGCTCTTCCCATGAGCTTGATCTCTTCATGGGGAGGGGGCGTCAAGCTTTTCCCCGCATGGCACACGTGAGATGTCATTGCACTGCTTGGACATCTACATTTTAGGAGGCAAGTGCCCTCATTCCATGGCAGTCACTTAAAACTGTCCAGTGTGACTTTTAAGCAACTAAGCGTAAGAAGAAAACTGCAGAAAAATACCAACTCAGTCTCTCCTATTTGGGTGTCCCAAGTCAGCAGGAGCACAGAAAGGAGAAGTGGATTGCAGTTCAACTTGGCTCGTGTTAATCCAGCTCTGAAACGGTTTCCGCCCCTGGCATTCCCTAAACTGCCTGTTCAAAGTAGGGATTTGCAAGCAGCGTTAGCAATTTCCTGTCCAGCTGCAGCCCAAGTAGCTGGGTGCTTTTCCTCCCCTTTTCTTTTCTCTTTCTCTTTTCTTTCTTTTCTTTTCTTTTTCTTTTTTTCTTTTTTTTTTTTTCTTTGATATGGGCTGTGGATAATTTTAGTGCATTTCCTCTTTGTGGATTATTATCTCTTTCCTCGTAGAACTTGCATACATTGAGTTCCTACTGCTCGGCTGGAGCAGACAGCTGGCCTCCTCAGCACTTCCTCTCGTTTCACTGTGGGTTTGTTGTTTGTCAGTCCACTTCTGAAATTAATAATGTTTTCTGGCCAAGTGCCACAAGCCATTACCACAAAGGGGAAGTAACACATATGAATAGCAGGAAGCCATGCAGGGTCACAGTGTGAGCTGAACCTGTGGAGGAGCATAATTGAGCCTGCCCCATTCAGCAAGTGTCTGAGGGCAATTTGGGGAGAGGGAGCTTGCTGCATTTAAGCAGCTCAAGCTGTGAAAAAAAAAAAGTTTCCAATAAATTGGGAGCAAATGGTCTTTGTCATCAGTCTGAATAAAGGACAGAGAGTAAGAAGAGTTAGGGCCCCCACCCCCAGTAAAGTTGCAGTGTTTTGAACTCCCCCCCCCTTCCTGGTATATTGTTTCATAAGGCTGGTGAACAGAGGGGTGCCTGTTTCTCTCTATTCCCACAAAAAGACTCATGTTAAATGGGTGGCTTTACGGTTCGCATAGGCCAGAAGATTCAAAGAGCTATTCTCTTGCCTTCTTGTATGGAAGGTGCGCTTGTAGCTGACGGCCTGGGCCCCCACCTCGCTCAGCCGCCCTTTCTTCCCGCTGGACCACGGCTCCTCCGGTTCCTTTGTGCTCGCAGGAGCTGCGGGAAGGCGATCACCTTGCATCTTGGAGTTGGGCATGCTTCCTGAATGGAGCCCGCACGGTTACTAGGGCAACATTTGCCGGCAGCTGCAGTTCCACCGCCTCCCTCCTCACCTGCTGTCCCCATTAGCGGCTTCCTCAGGTCTCTGAGAAAGCGCTACCTCTCCTGCCTTCTGCTCGGGGCCGGTGGTGAGGAGGGCTTTGAAAGAGCAGGTTATCTTCGGGTTTTGTGGGAGCCACAGGGGGCTTAGGATATTCGGCAGACAATGGTGTGGACTGCTCTTACAATTAAAATCAGAATGCGAAAGGGTTATCTGGGGATAAAAATACCAACACAGACTTCAAAGGAATGAAAATGGAGACTTGCCCTGACCGGACAGTTAAAAGCTCTGCGCTCTCACTAATGAACTTGGTAGCCCTGGGCAAGGCTCCCAGGTTCCTTTATCCCAGTCGGTAAAAAGGGGGAGTCTTATTTATCAGTCTTAGATTCTCTTATAATTTCAGACTTCTGGTTTGGATCGGTGACACTAACTAAATGATAACATTAGATGCAGAGCCGGAGAGCCAAGAAAATAACATTTGTTATGGGCACTTTGTGTATAATATCACCTCATTTAATATTCAGAACAGCTCTGTGAGACAGGTCCTATTATTATCTTTATTTTCCAAAGAGTAAATTAAGGCAGAAAAAGGGCAATCAAGCCTGAAGCCAGCTATATGGGACACCTAATGCACACTGTTAGAAAAGGTGTGCATCCCCACTGCTTGTTACCTCCGGAACTGAGCTTTGAACCTTGGGCTCTTCCTGCTTGCCATCCGTATTTGCTCTTCTTTATAAAGTCCTATGATGCCAGCCAGAGAGTGAGGAAGAAGAGGTTTAGGTGACCTGCCAAAGCAAGCCTGAATTCAATAGCCAAACCCCAAGGAAGCCCCAGCTGGTGCACTCACCTGCCAGAGAGACATCCCCCTGGAAGCTTCCATCCTCCCTATGCACAGAGAAATTGCCCTTTCTTGGGCCCATAAATAACAACTGATTTTCCCAAAGATCTCTAAAGTGGCTGCCAGCCACAAAGCCTGGCCCTAACCTGACCTTTGCCCATGCTCCCCTTTAAGGATTACACAAGTAAACTGGCCCCGAAGAAGTTTACTTCCTCTCTCTGATCCAGGCTAGAGGGAAACTAGAAGAGGGAGATGGGGGGTAAGGGGAGAGAAGGGGAAGGAAGACAATATGGTGGAGGTCTGCAGAAAAAGAGGTGAACCGACCAGCCGATTAAAAAATAGTGGAGAAGGAGGGGTGGTGAGGAGGACCCAGCCAGGGTAGGTCATGTGGTAGCTGGCTATATAGAAACACCCTTGAAACATCCTCTTAAAAACAATCAGTCTTCAGACTTCAGCTGCTTCAAAAGGATGACTTTCAGTGTAAATGTATCAGCAGTTTCTCATGCAAGCCACAATCATTTTCCAAAAGATCCTGCAAGACTTTCAAATACCCTTATTCCTCTGAGATCTTATTGCTCGCCTAGCAGTCAGGCCTCAATCAGTCCACTTTTGGTGAACAAATCTTCAAACTTCTTCAAAGTCCAAAATTGATTTCCTGAGAGTACTGAAGGGCACAGAACAAAGTTCAAACAATTCACAAATATTTATCCAGGCCCATTGCACTGGTTTGATGAAACAAGGTAAAAATCAAAAGCACCCGAAAACTGAACAGGAGCCCTCACAAGCTGAAGGCAATGTTCTGTTTCTAAATGCAGCCACTTAATCTCTGCTCATGCCCCAAATAAAAGAGGAACTCTCACATAACTATTGGAAAAGTTCTTGTGTGTCCCTGCCTACTTATATTTTAGATCCTATATTTTGTTATTTATGTAGGAAAGAATAGCCCACGTGCATACAATTTGACTTATCCACTTCCCTACTTTGTCCAGAAAACACCACTAAAGAAGGTGTAGATATCTCCTGCCTATTACAGAAGTAACAGGAAACTTTTGAACCATCACACTTTCTAAATTGAACTCTGGGACACCCCAGGGAAAAGTGAAGAAATATCATCCATTGTTTGTTAATGACCTCCAAAAACAGCCCAAAGCAAGTCTAGAAAAGGTCGCTAATTCTAAACTAGAACTCTCTCTTTCCTGCTTTGGAGAAAAAGCTAAGTATTTGTTATGTTAAGTATTTTTCATTAAGTCCTAATTAATTCCTACTGTAAATACTAATAGGAGAAGGAACAAAGAGGGAAGGAGAAGGGGGTCTCTGGGAGTCCACAGCTCCCGGGACAATTACAGTAGGAATGCCCTTTTATCTTACCTTCCAGTTACTTATTGCTACATAGCAAAGCACCCCCAAACTTAGTAGCTTCAAACACCAATCATTTACTTTGTTCATAAGTCTGCCAGTGAACAGGGCTAGTCAGTATTGCTGGGACAGCTCCACTGTAGGGAGAGGATCCATTTCTGAGCCAGCTCACACTCACACTGTTGGCAAGGTGCTAGGCTGTCCATGGGAGATCAGGGGCTGGGGCAGGGAACTTTGGTTCTTCTGCACGTGGCCTAAATTTTCTCACAGTATTTTAGCTGGGTTCCATCACAGGGGAAATTCAGAGAGAGAGAGCACTCACAAGTGTGCCAGTTGCATTGGCTGAAGCTGTATTGACTTTGTGACATGGGTTCAGAACTCACTTCTGGGTATAAAGTTCATAAAGAGGAGGCATAAAAATCCATCTTTTGATGGGTGGGCAAGATTCTAAAATAGCAAATGGGAAACTCACATTGCCATCATTCGTACTTCTTGTAGTCCTACATTCAAACTCTTTTTCCAAGAATGATGGCAATGAGAGTTTTCTATTTGCTTTTTTAGAATCTTGCCCACCCATCAAAAGATGGATTTTTATGTCCCCTCTTTTTGAACTTTGTACACAGAAGTGAGTTCTGAACCCATCTTGGCATATGAGTGGAATAAAGGCCGAGTTGCCCCCCCCCCCCGAAAAGAATATATTACAGTTTTTAACAGCTGCTATAATTATTCTTTGGTCCTATTCTTATTTTTAAATCTGTATCTCATGTTAACAATAGAGCAATGCCATAAAAACATTTTTAGACTGATTGACAAAATAAAAAAATCAAACAGTTTTCCCAAAACAATTTTAATTTTTCATTTTGGTAGAGAAAACATTATGTTTGAGATTGAGTCACCCAAGTTATTGAGTGTACTTGTGATTCACCATTTCATGCAAAGTGGTGTTCCATTGTATTCCATTGCGGCAGACCATCTCACACTGATAGCATTTTTTTGTTTTCTAGTTTTGACTGTTAAGAATGCTCTTGTGCATATAGGCTGATAGGTGTGTGCTCGTCTTTCCCTGTGATATATAAGGGGTAGAATGAGTGTAGCCTGTAGATCCCCACTTTGAGACTATGAAAATTGTTTTCAAAGTGGTTAGACCTGTTGACATTCTCACCAACAGTTTGACTTTTCATATTGTTCCATATTTTCATCAACACTCATTATTTTAGTTTTTGCCTAAATGATGGATGTGATGTGGTGGTTTATTGTGATTCTATATTATTCTGATTCCTAATGAGTTAGGGCCCTTTTGTGTTCATTGGCTGAAAGATATTTTATTTTGTAAAGTGTTGGTTTAAATCTCTTGCCAAGTTTCTTTGGTTTTGGCTATTTTTTTTTTTTTTTTGAGACACAGTCTTACTCTGTTGCCCTGGTTAGAGTGCTGTCGCATCATAGCTCACAGCAAACACAAACTCTTAGACTCAAGTAATCCTCTTGCCTCAGCCTCCAGGTGTGCGCCACCACGCCCCAGCTAGTTTTTCCATTTTAGTAGAGCCAGGAAATCGCTCTTGCTCACACTGGTCACTCCTGAGCTCAAGGAATCCACCTGCCTCAGCCTCCCAAAGTGACACCTGTGGAGGATTCTAGGCATGGGCCCACCACCAGGCACAGCCTTCTTGCTATGTTTCAGTGTCTCATATTGATATCAGGAATGCTTTGATATTTTAAATATTAGTCTTACATTAATTATACACATTGAAAATATCAATACAATGCTTTTAAGAACTTTTTTTCTTGGGTCTTCCTCAGGGAAAATCCATAGAGCACATATGGAGGCAGGTTACTCCACAGGTGTCACTCAGAAAGACAGTAACACAAATGGCCTATGCCTGTGTTTAACCTGCATAACCCTCCTTGTGTAGAAGTTTTAGGGTCTCTTGTGGGGCTTGCGCCTAAGAAATGTTTAAAAACCAGTGACTGAATACATTTAATTAAGGGGTAAACAGAATGAGTGGAAATAATAGCTACTTTCCTAGATTTAAGTGAGGCAGGAGTAGAAGTGTTTGGGGGTATACTACATCTCAAACCCAAGTCTTGAAAAGAGGTAAGCTTTTCACAGCTAGGTAGAAAGAATGCTACAGTATTGGGTAATGAATGTCATTTAGCTTTGGAAATAGCAAAAGACAAAGTCTTTGCAAGGCATGGAAAGAATATTTTTCAAGTTGTAGAACAGAGATAAAAAATGGGAATGCCCAGGGATATGAGAGATAAAATATAAAGAGAAGTAGCAAAGTGTAGAAATAACTGTGGTTTTGTCTGCCTAGGCTCCCTTCCTAGTTACATTTAGTTATAGAATTCTACTGTATCTGGGAGGATTAGGTTTAGAAGTCTACAGCAGAGAGCGAAAACTAAAAATCATCAGAACGCATGAGGATTTATTCCTGTCTGTAAAAGTCAGGAGGTGGGAAATCCTGGCCTGGTAGGGCAATTTTACAGGATCCTTTGAGTCTCAGGCTTATTCTATCTTTGATCTTAAGGGTCATAAAATGGAGCCTTCAATCACCAATCATATTCACATTCCAGTCACAGGAAGAAGGCAGGAGAAGAGGAAAGAAGAGCTCACTTCCTTGCAGAGTCAGTTCCCTTGAAGAAGCCTGCTGGAAATCCTATACCAGACAGGAATATTGTGTATGTAATGGCCAGAATGAGCTGAGGGCCATAGCTGGAGAGGTTGGGGCATACACACTTTTAGTTGGGTACAAGCTTCCCTTAATATGATTGAGGTTCTATTATTCAGGATATAGAGGAGACTCAATATTTGTCACCTACTTCTTTTGGGAGAAAATTTCAATCTCATCATAGGGAAGGACACAGGGCCCAGGCCAAGCCAACAAGTGTCTCCACTTTTGGTTTCAGCGATTGGTTCAAGGGTAGTACATGATTCAATTTCAGCCAATCAAATTACAGCCTGGGGCTTGGTGCCGGTAGCACAGTGGTTACAGCTCCAACCACATACACTGAGGCTGGTGGGTTCAAGCCCTGCCTAGTCAGCTAAAACAACAATGACAACTGCAACAAAAATAGCCAGGCATTGTGGCAGGTGCCTGTAGTCCCAGCTACTTGGGAGGCTGAGGCAAGAGAATTGCTTAAGTCCAAGAGTTAGAGGTCACTGTGAGCTGTGATGCCACAGAGCTCTACCGAGGGTAACATAGTTAGACTCTGTCTCAAAAAAAAAAAAAAATTAACTCAGGATTCATCTGTGGAAAGGATTTTATCTTAGGGATGCTAAGTCCCAGACCTGCAGAGTCAAAAGCATTGGAAAGGAGGCCTTCAATTCTGTTTTCTGCAAGTGATTCTTTTGATTATACCACTAGTGAATTATCAGATATACGTTATGCACTACTCTAATATTTAATCTATCTAGCATCTTGTCTGTCAGGATCTTTCAGAGAACAGTGTGAAAAGGAGCTTGCTAGATGTCTTACATAACATGGACAGCACAAGGCGAAGTTATAACAGTACCGTAATTATTATGGGCTTTCAACTATAGACTCCCTTAGAGTCACGATTATTTTCTAGTTTATTATTTGCCCTATAAAGTAGCACTTGAAAACATAACTATTCCTAAAAGCACTTTAATAATTTCATCAAGTTTTCTAGATCTGCTTTGCTGAAATTTGGTGTTACAATCTGTGTTCACTTTGCGATTTTCTAGACCCTAGCCCACCAATTCTCACATTTTGTTATTTCAGGTTGAAGTGTTTCACAGTCTCTTTGGTTTCTTTTCAAAACCTGATCATTTTAGGATCAAAACCTATCCTTCTTTGGATAGGTTTCAGTTTCATTATGACATTGTTGAGATGGCTATAACCATACACAGTATTTCTGGAGCAGATGAATTCTGGTGTCTCCGTGTGTGCAAACACTCATACAATTGTGCTTTCTACTTTGTTTTTGACATCCTTCCTGATAATGCTTGCTTTTGTGACTGCCACAATACATTGGACTGACCTCTTCAGGGAATGGCCTATAATGATGCCATCATCCTTTTCCTGGATCACGTCTACACTTGGAACCCTTAGTCTCCTAAGCACAAGGTGGGTTCTCTGTTTCTGGAGCCATTTCTGTGCAATCTACTACCCTGAGCATGGCTATTCACTGCCCACTCATACAACTCTGTGAGACATTCCTGACATTTATTCTCATCAGGTTGATGTTTCAATTGTCAAAAAACCTTGATATTGTCTACAGATTCGAAATTTTATTGGAGGATGGTAAGCAAGATTGGGCTATGTACAAACTCCCCAAACACACATTTTTAATATATCCTCAAACGGAAGAGTGATTATCCCTTAAATTTGCTCTCATCATACCCCAAAGCAATCCACAACAATAATAGAATCAGATTTTAAAAACAGTGAGCCTCCTGTGAAAATACAGGTTTAACATAATTTCAGAACTACTTATCTCTCCCCCAATTCCAATGAAATTGCAATTCCAAAATCATTCCTATGAGGACAGTTTTTGGAATAGCCACTAATCTCTATCTAGAGTTTTACTTTTTTAATTTTTTTTTTGAGACAGAGTCTCACTCTGTTGCCACAGCCTAGGGTACCATGGCATGATCATAGCTCACAGCAACCTCAAACTCCTGAGCTCAAGCAGATCCTCCTGCCTCAGCCTCCTGAGTAGCTGGAACTATAAGTGCTTGCCACAATGCCCAGCTAATTTTTCTTTTTTTGCATAGACAGGGTCTTGCTCTTGCTCAGGTTTGACTTGAACTCCTAACCTCAAGTGACCCACTGCCTTGGCCTCCTCAAAGAGTGCTGGGATTATAGGTATGGGCCACCTCACCCAGTCTGGAGATTTACATCTTTAAGGCCCTTCTAACTGCTTGATAAAAATGATTTGAGTTAAAATGTTTGTAAAGGAGAGGTGTTGGCTGAGTAGACCATAAAATGTGTCTATAGTTTGTTAAGGCTGTCTTTGTTCTTAGCTGATGGAGTTGTAAGAACTCAATGAGATGATTGATGCAAAGTTAATGGAATTATAGTTTGCATTTATTCATTTATTAATTCAATAATGTATAGACAACTTACTGTATCCTGGGAATGTTCTGAAGGTCATAAAGAGATAAATTAGGCACACTTCTTGACCTTTTAGTCTTGAAATGAAAACAATAATGAACATACATTTTTATAAGGTATAGTGTAACAAGCAGCATAAACATTAAGAACACTGGCTCTGGATTTAGACTTTTCTGGTGCAAATATTATCTTTATCACCAGCTACCTGTGTAAACTTAGACCAGTTGCTTAATCTCATTATGCTTTTACTCTTCTCTTCTATTGGAAATAATAATAGTATTTGCCTTGCAATATTATTATCAGGATTGAATGAGAAAATGCATGTAAAGTTCTTAGCAGTTGGACTCGTGTATAGTGAAGTCATGTTGATTATTTCCATAAAAAAGATCCAGAAGAAGGAATTCAGAGGAGTGGGGGGATTTTTTTTCCTTTCTTCTGTTTAGGGAAAGGAAGAGACATGGAGACTTTCTGCAAGAGGTCGATAAATTGCAAAGCCAATTTATGAATTTATCAACAAAAAAAATACCTTGTGCTATTGTCCTGAGTCTGGCTCAACTATCCTTGGAGTTAGCTTTTACAGGAATATTAAATTTCCATCTTTTAGATGAGAAAACAGAAATTCAGAGAGTTGAAGTAATTTGCTGAAGCTCCCTCACTTGTGGGGAAGATGGTATTTGTTCCCAGGTCTGTTTGACTCAAAAGCCCAAGTTCTTAATATCTTTATATCTCTCGATAGGGATATGCCCATCTCACAAGCCACTCTCTTCTGAGGATGGGAATGAAGATACCTGGAGGGTTGAATTTGCCATCAGAACATTGGTGATGGGCTTAAACTCCTAAGCAGGGGAGTTTGTGGCAGACTTCATCTAGGTTTATATTAAGGTTGAGATAAATACACTTGCTCTGTGGGAAAACAAAGAAAACAAAACCCACAGCTTTTTAGTACGTGGAATGTCAAGTTCCACTGTATGGTGCTGGATAACCCTGACAGATTTATATTCTCTGGCTCTCCTGTTCTTGTCTTTTTTTTCTGGAACTCTAACACCCTCCACACTGACTGCTAATAACTATGTTATAAAAGCAGTTGTATTACATACAGGTTAGATTCTTTGCTCTACACTAATCTCTTGATAAGAGATGGGAAACACGTTGGTTTCATCAACAGCATGCTGACCTTTCAATAGTGAAAACTGAAATGTCCATTTATGTGGCCCTTCCTGGTGCTAGGCTGGGCGCCATGTGCACATTATCACATCTCATCTACGGTAACCTTTTGTGAACTAGAGGTTCTTCTCACACAGTGGTTTTGCATAAGGGCTCTGGAGCTAGACTGGTTCACATTCTGGCTGTCCCCCTTACTAGCTATCTGACATTAAGCAAGTTGGTCAGTCTATTGTGCTTTAGTGTCCTCATCTTTAAAATTGAAATAATTAAGGATATAGTGATAAATAAATGTATTAGTCCACTTAGTATGTTTAGAATAGTGCCTAGATCACTGTTAAGTAATTAATGCATGTTAGCTCTGAGCAGGAGGAAGATGTTTTTCTCTACTTTCTTGGGTTTAGCTTTTGAGGGCCTGCAAATTAAATTCTCAACAGACAGATTAACAAAGAGAAATGATAGGTTTTTATTTAGGTAAGTCCTAGGAAGTTCACAGAAAAATATGACTCAAGGAGGTGCTTTGACTTTGGGCTTAACAGGTGAAGGGGAGGGGAAACAAATGGGGAAACAAATGACTTGTATGAAAGATAAATGGACCCCTAGGAGAAGAGATGTGAGATACGATAGTTTTGTGACAATGTCTATTTAGGTGATTTCTTATCCTGGTGATAGGAGTCAATCTTTCCTGATTACAAAACTCTTGGGAGAGGATTTATGACAGTTGAATTCTTTTGGGAGGCTCTGCTTTGAAAGCAGATAAGGGGAGTACAGAAAGAAGCCTTCAACTCTACATTCTGGATCCCTTCAGCTGTCTTTATGTCCATTTTGTAGATAGGAAAATGGAAAGGCAGGGAGATTAATTTATCTAGGATTGCCAAGGTGGTAAATGGTGAAGCTGAGATTTCAAGCAGGCTGATCTGACCTCAGAGCCTTTGATTTTTCTACTTAGCTATCACAGAAGCAGAGACTAAGCTTATCTGATGATTCTGGGGGAAAAGAAATTCTTTGGAATGAGCTTACCATACCAGGCCTGAGTTTTATCACTTACAAAATGACTGTGCTAAACAATGTGAATTTTAGGAGCCTTTCTAGTTCCAAAGGTATTACTTAATTTAGGTGTTTTAACACAATCATTGGAGAAGAAACTGTGGTCATATTTCAAAGAACCAACCAGAGACATTGCAATGTGCATGTGTGTGTGTGTGTGCACCTGCGCATGTGTGCACACCTGCGTGTGTGTTTCAGTTGCTCTGAAAAGAGTGATTGCTTCTGGAAGGAAAGGGAAGATCCTAAGATGTAGATAGTTTAGTTGTTTATTTCTACTGCACATGCTATTGACCTAGGATTCTGCACGTCCTCAGGGAGTGTCTCTTCCAGGCCTTTCCTAAAAGGTGATTGGCAAGGGAAGTCCTTCTAAAAGAGATAAGTGGCTTCTTAAAGTAAACTTGGAATAAGTGGAGTACAAATTCTGTTTACTCAATGTTTCCTGGCCGATGACCACTAACGTGCAGTTCTGCATGGCATGTTCTTTGAGGAATGAAAGAAATGAAGCTAAATTTGGTTTCTCCCTCATTTGGGAAAGACATGTGGAAACTGTCCTGGATAGAAGATGATACCATTTCAGAGCAAAACCTCAAATCCATAGTAGTGGGTGCTACACTCTGTGAGACGTGTTCCCTTTAGACACTCTTGAGAGATGTGCTGGGCTTTTGAAAGCTCAGTACAAAATGTGTTAAACACTTTCTTCGTTGTTGCATTTGTAGAATCCTTCCCACAGCTATACATTTTTCTGTGAAGTTTCACTTCCTTCATGCTAAATACCCTTCTCATTTTGTGTGTCTGTGTTTCAGAATTTCAGGATTTTGCTGGTGGTAATTATATCTATCGAAGGCTTTCCTTTATTCCTCATAGGATAGAGAGGAATAGTGCATACTTGAGCCAGCTGAGTCAAACATTTTTCAATTCTTTTGTTTATCTTCTTTCTTTCTTTCTTTTGAAAAAGAATGTTCTTTTTAAATATTTAATTTTTAGATCTTGGGTCTTAGACATGTTAATCTAGTGGCTTGATTCTTACATTGATTATGAGTTTTCAAGATAATGTCTTTAAGCCTCAGGATAGGCCAATTTAAAGTCTGAGTATGTGGTGTGATGAAGCCTATAATTATACTAAACCCCCCCCAAAACAGAGGATAATGTAGGAAAAGAAGACGAAGGATTACCAGCTGACACCCCAAATTATAAAATAGTGAAAGGAAAAGAACAATCTGTTTTTTTACCTCATATAAGGAAAAATAATAAATAAAAGCTAACCAAACAAAACATAAGGAGAACTATGTAAATAAATAAATCATCCGTTGATCTCCACAAAGCCTGCTGTGTGGCAATGAGAGAAGGGTTATAGCCCATAAAGGCCAGAGAAACAAGAAAGGAAGTGGGTGGATCAGTAAATGAGTGAAGATTCTAAG
The DNA here is from genome assembly GCA_963573935.1 of Arctocebus calabarensis. Lineage (NCBI taxonomy): Eukaryota > Metazoa > Chordata > Mammalia > Primates > Lorisidae > Arctocebus > Arctocebus calabarensis. The sequence goes on from CAUYON010094874.1 coordinate 52,421, forward strand.
GAGCCATTAAAGCAAAAGGAAAACTAAATCCCACTGATGTGTAGATGGAAAGCTTGGAGAGGCCCTACCCAAAGTGGGTGAACCTCCTGGGTCATCAGAAGGTCAGGGAGGGACAGTGGAAGCTCTGGTGACCTCAAGACACACCTTCCAAGAGAAACCCGAATTCAACCAGTCCTTTGACTTAGCTTCAGTAGTAATAAATCAACCTGTAGGGAGGGGTTGGGGGAAAGTGAAGTTTAAGAGAAGAACATTAAAAAAATGTTTTGGAGCCTAAATCTTAATTTGTTTTTAATTTGTTTGTTTGTTGTTTTTTTATTGTTGGGGATTCATTGAGGGTACAAAAAACCAGGTTACACTGATTGCATTTGTTAGGTAAAGTTTCTCTTACAATTGTGACTTGCCCCCAAAAGGTATGCCACACACTGATACCCCACCCTCCTCCCTTCTTCCTTCTCTCTGCTCTCCCCTTCCCCCACCCCTCAC
>CAUYON010094875.1:0-32664 GCA_963573935.1 Arctocebus calabarensis
TTGACCTGATAGGTAGTATTTTTACTTAACCCACTGGAATTGACATTCTGTCATTTATAACACCACTTAAACGATTTATTTTAAAAGGTTACATACTTGTTACGCAAAATCCCAAAACCAGAGATATTGGTGTGGATGTGGAGAAAAGGGAACACTTCTACAGTGCTGGTGGGAATGCAAACTAATACGTTCCTTTTGGCAGGATGTTTGGAAAGTACTTCAAGATCTAAAAATAGACCTGCCATTCGATCCTATAATTCCTTTACTACGTATATACCCAGAAGACCAAAAATCACACTATAACAAAGACATCTGTACCAGAATGTTTATTGCAGCCCAATTCATAATTGCTAAGTCATGGAAGAAGCCCAAGTGCCCATCGACCCATGAATGGATTAGTAAATTGTGGTACTTGTATACCATGGAATATTATGTAGCCTTAAAGAAAGATGGAGACTTTACCTCTTTCATATTTACATGGATGGAGCTGGAACACATTCTTCTTAGCAAAGTATCTCAAGAATGGAAGAAAAAGTATTGAGTGCACTCAGCCCTACTATGAAGCTAATTTATAGCTTTCATATGAAGGCTGAAACCCAGTTATAGCACAAGAATATGGGAAAAGGGGCAAGAGAGGGGAGGGGAGAGAAGGATGGGTGGCGGGAGGGTAATTGAGGGTAATATGAACCTACGGTGCATCTCAGAAGGGTACAGGTGAAATTTACTAAATGCAGAATACAAATGTCTTCATACAATAACTAAGAAAATGCCATGAAGGCTATGTTAAACAGTTTGATGAAAATAGTTCAGATTGTATATGAAGCCAGCACATTGTACCCCTTGATTGCACTAATGTACACAGCTATGATTTAATAAAAATAAATAAATAAAAGGTTACATACTTGTTACAATAAAGTTGCTATTGTCCAAGGTGATTTTATTATATTTCTGAGGGGATTGACTTTGGGAAGAGTTTATAAAAGTTATAAGTTTGTATACTTCATTATTTTATAAGTACATGTCATTTCTAATCCCAAATGGTCTTAGTGCTGGTCATCAAACACTTTTTGCTCTGGATAAAAATGGGAGGTTCAAACAGAGACACAAACACACACACACAATGACAAAAATTTGCCACTATTTAGAGTCTTCAGACAAATGTGTTCCAGATGACAAAGATCATTTTGGAGGTGATTTAAATATGGTCTGAATAACCTCCGAAGTTTGTGAATGCAATGAGCATCCCAAATAGTAATTTTCATTTAAAGGGTAATAATTATTCTAATACACAATATCTCACATTTATTTAAAAGCCTGGTTGTTTGTTTTACTAAGCTGAGGCAACAGGATATCAGTTTATCTTGGAACCCATTAGTTCTTTCTGGATTAGAAGATTTGGCCTTTTAAAGGAAGCTTAAGGTTTTACTAAATGACTATGAAATAAGTTGCCAATAAAAGTCAGAAATTGTACTTTTACAGAATGAAAAGCAGGTAAAGACCAAAGAAAAAATATTGGTAAAGAGTTCTATAGCTGGAAAGTGAAATTCTTGTTTAATTATATTTGAAAATTTATGAAGGATAAGTATTTAACAAAATAAATTGCTATTCACCACCTAGACATTTCAATGTTATATCTAAATACTAATTCCTAGAAAGGTACTAGATGCCATAGTTATAATTCAATTAAAAAATCACCTAAAAAGTAACACAGGGATAATGAGAGAGAAAATAAAAATAATCTCAGGATTAATACATACAGGCTGTTCATAAAGTTTGTGTGCAATTTAAAATAGCTGTAAATTTAATTTGCACATGAAGTTTACATCCACCCTATATATAAGGTTTATCATTATTCACAGTAAGGAGTTCTCCAATTAGTCATAGTAAAAAACAATGACACTTTGGAAAATTTCATTTCAAATGTGGAAAATTCTTTTACTTCATATTCACATACATTAATAAAAAATGCAATCTTTCTATCTATCTATCTACCTATCTATCTACATAAGTAAATTCTATTCATACATAAGTTCAATTGTGAATTTTTGCTAAGAACAATTTCTTGTAATTTGGTCAACCTCAGTTATTAAATTCCTATTGTCTACAGCGTCCCCTTCATTTGAATTTTGAAGGAAGTGTTCAAACATATTTAATGTCATTACAATGTTATTATTTCCCAATTTAGCATCTGTTGGATGTCTAGTGTAAAAAATGAGATAGTTCCCTTTCACCAAAATGACATTTCACAGATATTACAGTAACACAGAAAGTTGATAAGGCACCACTCATCTATTCTGTAAGTGTAGAAACAGATTAAGAAAAAGGAGATGATTCTTGGGCAATTGGCTGATAAAAGAAAGTAGCCTATGACCCTTCCTCAGAGAAGACCCAAGATATCGATTAGGCCCCTATACTTGAAATAGATCATCTGGGAAAGAACGCTGGGGTGTTACAGAGAGGGTGGGTAGGAAAGCCTGGCTGACTTCACCTTGTCCCCAGACCCTCCAGCCGCCCTCAGACTCAGACCCAGGGAAGGGGAAGGTGGGACCTTTACAGTCGTAGGTACGGAGGAACCCCTGACTCCCACAGGCCTCCAGACTGGCAGAGGGACGGCCTGGAGATAAAGCAGACAGTGCTCAAACTCACACGCAGTTCCACAGAACTCCAAACGTGGCAGCTTCTGTGGGTGACATTCTGGGAGCCCCTCCCTGAGGCCCAGAGCCCTGACCTGACCCTCGCTGTTGCCTCTGCAGGTTGCCAGGCCAGGGAGGGAGAGGGGAGCCTCTGTGTGCTACTGTGCCCCACGGACAAGTTTTTCTGCTGTAGATGCAGGCTACTGCTGGACCATGCACCCCATGCCTGCCAGCCTCCCCAAGCAGAGGTCACCTGGCTGCTCCCACAGAGTGCCACATGCTCTTCAGTGGCAGGCCTGCAGCACGGCCACCACTGACCCATCCAAGTGTTCTCAGGCAGCCTGGCACCATCCTGCCAGCACTAGATCATATCTGTCAGGGAAGAGTGGGGGAGATTTGTGAACTGATCTTGAGTGAGCCCCATAGGCAGAACTGAGAGGAGAGTGCTGGCTCATTTGTGTAGCAGGAACTGCCTGGGAAGGAAGTGGCCTGAAAACCAGGCGTCCATCCCAGGCAGGGAGGCTCATGCCCTTAGTAGCTTGGTGTCCTAAACACAGACTGCTTAAGACTGCCCAAGCTGGTCTGGCCTGCTGCCTGCAGCAGATGCTAGAGGGACAGGGAAGATCCACCAGGTCTGGGGAGTGGGACCTCAGTGGGTTTCGGGCCTCTACCCCAATCTAGGATCTGTGATACAGTAAAGGTGTGACTGCCCATCCTAGGAGGTTTACCTGGGAGCCGCATTTGTAGCATTGAGGTCAATGCCTGCACCTGCCTTTGGGAAGCTGGACATGGGTTTACTCTGCTAGCCTTACCAAGCTTTGTCCCCCATGCCCCCCACCTGCCTTAGTGGTGGGGAACAAAGTGGTACCTTTGGGAGTTCCAAGGCTCCATTGCCATTGGAGTTCTTCTCCTAATTAACTAAAGCCAAGTGCAAATCCCAAAACACCACTACAACTGGCTCTCTCCTGCAGGTGCCATCTATGGCCTGGAGGGCACCCTGGACCAGAAAATGAAGCAAGCTTCTAGAGACGTCCATCTCCCCTTCCTGTCAGGAGGTGAGGAACATGCCCACACACATAGTAAGACACCACTATTGCTTATTTACACCACAAATAAGTAGCCTCTGAGAAAACCACCGTGCTAAGACTATCTACTGCCAAAAACTTCACTCAGAGCCTTAGTCTTCTGAATGCACCCATATGCTGTAGTTGAAGCTATAAGAATGCAAAAACTGTCCCATCTAAAGAAAAGTAAATTCTAAAATAAGAAGTGACAGCTTCTCCACATTAGAAGAAATCAGCAAATAATTTGACAATATAATGACCCCCCCAAAGGAACATACCAATTGTCTAGTAATGGATCCCAACCAAGAGAAAATGCAGAAATGAAAGGTAAAGAATGCAAATCATGGAATGTAAGAACGTTCAATTAGATCCAAGAGACAGTTGAAAACCACCAGAAAGAAATACAGAATACAAAAATAATTCAGCAAATGAATGAACAATGTATTAAAGAGTTATTATTTTAAGAAAACCAAACAGAATTTCTGGAAAGGAATGTTTCATTGAAACAAACATTGAAACATGATTTCAAAGTGCAGTTAAAAGTTACACCAATAGAACAGATCAGACCAAGGAACGAATTTCAGAACTTGAGGATCGTCTTTTGAATTAAGCCAACCAGACAGAAAAAAAGAAAAATAATTGAAAATGTGAACAAAACCTACAAGAAATACAGAATTCTGTAAAGCGTACAAATATTCCTGAAGGAGAATAAAGAAAGTAAAAATATGGACAAGATATTTGAGAGAATAACTGAGGAAAATTTTCCTGGTCTTACAAGAGATTTAGACACAAGAGTCTTATTGAACAACAGTGAGATACATTGTTAGAAAGACTTCACCAAGTCATACAGCCATCAAACTAAGTCAGCATAAAGGAAAATTTTAAAAACCAGCAAGACAAAAATTTCTAGTTACCTATAAAGAAAGCTCATCAACTAACAGCACACTCCTCTGTAGAAACCTTACATTTCAGGAGAAATTGAGGTCCTGTATCCTGCTAAACAAAGCTTTATAAATGGAGGAGAAATAAAGTCATTCCCAGAAAATCAAACACTGATTGAATTTGTCATCATTATACTAACCCTATAGGAAATGTTCAAGGGAGTTCTAAACATGGTTGATACTTGCCAACATTATAACACATGTAACCATGAAACTTATGGGTCTTATAAAACAACTTTGCAATTGAGAATACAAAGCAATTAGGTGACAATTAAAATTAAGACTGGAACAGAATCTCATATATCAGTTTTAACACTGAACATAAATGGATTAAATATCTCACGTAAAAGTTATAGACTGGCCAAATGGAGAAAAACAGAACCGGATCATGTGATGCCTTTAAGAGACTCACTTAACTGTAAACACTTTTACAGACTCAGGATAAAAGGGTGAGAAAAGATATTCCATGCATGTGGAAAGCAAAATAGAGGAGGAGCAGCTCTATTAATATAGGATAAAACAGACTTAAAAACAACAGAAGAGATAACAATAACAAACAAGGTCATTATATAATTATAAAAAGATCAACTTAGCAAGAAGATACAATAATTCTCAATGCATCTGTACCCAACACTGGAGCAACCAGATTCATAAAACAAATACTACTAGACCTAAGAAAAGAGATAGGTAACAATATAATAAAAATGGTGGGACTAAATCTCCCCTTTCCAGGACTAGGTGGATCATTGTGGCAGAAAATCAACAAAAATATTGGACTTCAACTGTACTCTAGAACAAATGGACCTAAGAGACATTTACAGAAAATGCCACCCCAAACTGCGGAGTACACATCCTTCTCATCCGTGCATGGAATATTTTTCCAAAATAGACCATATGTTAGGCCACAAAACAAGTCTCAATAATTTCTTTAAAACCTAAATCATAGTAAGTATCCTCTTAGGTTGCAGTGAAATGAAACTAGAAATCAGTTCCAAGAGGAACTCTGAAAACTATGTAAACATATGGAAATTAAACAATCTGCTTCTGATTATCATTGGGTTGATGACAAAAATCAAGATAGAATTCAAAATTTTTTTAAGGAATAAAATTCTTAATGCAACTCAAGATGGAATAAAGACTTAAATGTAAGACCTGAAATGATAAAATTCTAGAAGAAAACCTAAGATAAACTCTTCTGAACACTGGCCTCAGCAAAGAATTCATGACTAAGACCATGACTTTGGGTAGATACCCAGTCATGAAATTGTTGAACAAATGGTAGATATACTTTTCATTCCTTGAGAAATCTCTATACAATTTTCCACAGAGATTTTGCTAATTTTCATTCCCACCGAGGGAGATAGGCATTTCTAACCAGCAGAAAATTATATATTAAAACCACAATGAGATACTACTTTACTACAGTTAGAATGGCCATTATTAAAAATTGAAAAAAAAAAGATGTTAAAATGAATGCAGTAAAAAGGGAATGCCTATCTCCCTTGGTGGGAATGAAAATTAGCACAACCTCTGTGGAAAATAGTATAGAGATTTCTCAAAGAATAAAAGGTATATCTACCATTTGGTTCAACAATTCCATGATTGAGCATCTACACAAAATCAAAGAAGTCACTATATCAAGAAGCTATCCACACTTGTATATTTGTTGCAAAATAATTCACAATAGCATAGATAGGAATCAAGCTAAATGCCCATCTTCTGATCAGGGGAAAAATATAATGTGTTATATTTTAAATATATGTATATGTATACATATCATGAAATACTATTCACCTATTTTTAAAAAATAATGTTTTTTTGTACCCACTTGGATGGAATCGGAGGCCATTATCCTAAGTGAAGTAACTCAGGAATAGAAAATCAAATACCATCTCTTCTAACTTATAAGAGGGAGCTAAGCAGTGGGTATCCACAGCCATAGAGTAGAATAACAGACATTACATACTCCAAAGGTGGGTGGGGCTAGAGGATGAAAAATTACCTATTATGTACAATATACGCTATTCAGGTGATGGGTCCCCTGAAAACCCAGACCTTACAGCTATGCAATACATCCATGTAACAAAACTACACTTACATCCCCTAAGTAGATCGAAATTCTTTAAAAAAAAAAAAAAAGGAAAATAAAAGAAACCAGCATGATGTAACTCAGTGCAGCAATGGAAGGAACAAACAAGACTGCTGTTTTCCTCTCCCTCTCCCCCAGACGCGCTTTTGTAACGTACAGAATATATTCCACCCTCAGTGCTGAATCACGAGGCTGCTGGATAGAGGCAATTTGTGAACTTCTCACAGATCTGGTCCAGAGTAAGTTACGTTAAATTGAAAAGTCTATCCTAATACTTTAAGAATGAAACTAAAAATCAGAACTAAACACCGTAATAAGTCAGTAGTGCCGTGACTGCTTACTTAGCTAGTGACAGATGACAACCAACATCGCCACTACACTAATTTAACAGTACTTATTTATCTATAAAACCACAGGTTTCCTGCATCACAAGAAACCTCCAAAATAATACAAAAATGATATTATCACAAAGAAATTGGAGAAATACTCTGGCTTTTCTAATTGCTGTCATACAATGCTGGGGATGAGGCTGTCCGATCTCTATACCCAGGAGTACAAGGCCTGTGTTCATTAACTTGATGGACCACCCCTTGCGATGGACAAAATCCTGCTGGAGATGTGCTTCCACCATGGTCCTTATCCTTTTCCTTTTCCATAAAGTAATTCTTAAGGGCTAGAATTACATCAAGAGCTGACATCATTTTTAAAGAACATTAAACATTCTATTTGAAAACAAAACATAGCATCACAGATACACATGAAAACTTAACTATTCAGATACCCTTGCAACTTAAAATTCAGAGGTTTGTTGTTCAATAGAGTTAGTCATATGTGAAAAGCAAATGTAGAGTTTAATTCAAATTTAAAATTTAAAACAACAATATACCACTTTGCTAATCCTATCACAAGTGAGTTGACTGTGTATAACTGATAAAGGAACTATAAAGGATGAGGATATGTTTATAATGACATTTCTCTTCCTTCAAGTAAAGAAATGCTTTGGGAGAAAATGAAGCTGCTTTGAATGGGATAAAGTATAAAACAGACAGACACACAAATAAAACCTCAGAGGGAGAACAGGGGAGCTTTATTCTAGAAAGAGTCAGCAGGATTGTTGGACAAGAGTAGTGGGTAACAGAAGGGTAAGTTTGGAGAGAATGATGTTCGGGTACTAATGGGTTGGGGTAAAGTCCCACAGGAAGGAGGGAGGCCACATTTTCTTAACAGAGAAGTGACAATATGATGTTTTCAGTTTGCTGAAGTTCAGAGGTTGGAAACAGTGTGGGGGCTACTGCCACACAGGGTGACAAAATCTTCAGATTGGCCGTGAGCATCGCCTGTGAGCAGGACACAGTCATCTACGTGAATGGTTTGTTCCTCACCCTCAGGCCCTGCAGTTGACCTTGTCTTGTGTGTCTTTTCAACAAAGTAGAGACTTCCCCCCTTCACCATGCACTTTCTTCCAACAATAATATTTATCCATAGAAACCATTTTAATTCTCTCCAATGCAATTACCAAATTCAAATAACAGACCAGGAGAACAATCAGAAGCTAATTTGAAGGGGCGTTGGCATAGAGCACATGCCACCTGCTGGGGTCTGTTCGCCACAGGGTGCTGTGCCCTTCACACCCTGACAAGAGGAACTGTCTCCCAAAATCTATTTCCACCCCCAGGACGCTGTAAAACCTGGGCCTGCATGAAGCCACCATTTACAGGGTGGTTCCATCAGCTCACAGCCTCATGCAGACAGCACCAACAGGAGGCCAGACGTTCCCAAACATAGGCTTCCCAGGAGGCTGTGTGGGATGAGAGCAGTCAGCAGGGCATTGGGGAATTAGAACCACCTCCCAAGTGCAGCTCGTGATTTTCAGAAATAGATTCCCTGAAAGAGACTCACACCAAGTTGATTGAAATTCATAGATAAGCTACATACACAGCAAAACAAAGCTATTTAGGAAACTTTAATTACTTAACCAAAGTAATAAAATATGTATGAGGAAAAGGGAACATCCAGCTAGTCTGTAAAGTAAACTAGCCAACAAATTAATTAGTTCTTAATAGCAAGAAATTTCTATCAATTGGCAAAAGCACCACGAATTACTTGCAGAATACACAGATTTTTTTCCCCTGTTACTATGTTCAGTAACTAATTTTTGGCCATTATGATTTTTTTCTTTGGAGTGTGATTAGTAGCATGTAACAATAATGTTGGAAATGCATTTCAAAATGTGATGTTCTACTTTGAATAATGGCCTAGCAACACTCTTTGATGTGGAACAAAGGCTCAAGCTCGTCAACTGACATCTTAAATTTTGGTTTAGAGTATTATGGGTTACTATAGCCTTGCAGATAAGAGGATATGTTACATGTGTGGAGAAAACACCTGACTTCACAGACCCAAGGTTCCCATTCAAACCCACCTCTCCCCAGCTCAATGGCTCAGCTTCATTCAGACATACTGGAGAGTTAAGTCTGGTTATTATGATTTTTTTGTCGTTTATTGTATTTTTCTACTGTCATTTATGCCACTTTCTCCCCATAGTTTCTTAAAATCATTGTTTTAAATACGTAGTATACATATGATAGCAAAATTCCGAAGGCACATGTGGACAGTGGACAAACTGCCGGCTATCTGCCGATTCTCATGCTTCCATTTCTCTTCATGAACAGGACCCTTTCCTTGGTAAGGGGAGCAATTTTCTTGACTAACATATTTTTCAGACCCTGTAGATCAGGATCACAGGCGTAGAGTGAGGGCTCTGAGAAGGCCATGTGGACTGCTGTTCCCAGCACAGGGAAGACCCATTTTCTCCTCTCCCTCTGTTCCTCCTCCACTCCGAGGCATGATGAGAGCTCTGGCGTCTACCTTGTCAACGGTGAGGTGACCTGGAAGACGAAACCCGTACTAACAAAGGAGAAGCAACAAGGTAGCCATCAAGACACCCATCGTGTCATGGGCCTGCTAGTCAGCCCTGGACTGCAGCCCCAGGCTGTGTGATTCATCATCCCTTCACTCCTTTGTCGAAAATTTGACACACACACACGTTCATGGATGCATTTGCAAATAATGTGTGCGTGCACGCTTATGTACCCAAACTTGGGCTGAGTGTGTGTGTGTACACATCTGCAGATTCAGAGAAAGCACAATAGGGATAAAAATCTAAAACATTATTTTAGTAACTTGCTCTCTGTTGTCTTCCAAAAGAACAGGAGGTAAGTCTGGAGATATTGGAAAGGAAGAAGTAAGAGAATCATTTAATTTTTTTCATACTTCAGAAGCAAGCCGTTAAATTGCTTTGATGATAAGTCCAGAGAACATGGAACCAAGCATGACCTTCCGTGAAAATCCCTAGAACAGTTTATCAATCAGAAAAGAATTGCTGGGGGGGGGGGGTGTCATAAACTAAGATTCTGCCTTCCACCTTCACTCGTCCGGCCTTTTTCAGGCGGTAAGCGCGGGCGGCGGCCGTGGTCTCCCGGGCAATGCGCCTGGGCGCCCGCCTGTACCGTCCCAGAGACAGAAGGCGAAGCAGCAGTTTTCAATCAAGCAGGAACGTAAATTCGGTCAAAATAACACCACGCAACTGCGTTCCGTCTCCTAGATAACAATAGCCTGAGAGGCTACGATCAGATTGTGGGTAACAGATGAAAAGCAGAATTGAGTCACAGGAGGGAGGGCAGGAGAAAACTAATTCCCAAAAGAAAGGAAGTCGTTGAGCTGAAATCAAAGCCTGCTGCTTGCAAGTTGCTCAGCGGTTTCCTCCGCTGCGCCCAGAACCCTCTGCCCTCTGTCTGGGACCGCCGCCTCTCCGGACGCACGTCTCCCAGACACCTGTTACCCAGCTGCGGACCGGGCCGGCCACCTGCCGAGGGCTGGATGACACTTCCCACAAAGACCCAATTCGTCTTCAGGGGATTTGTATCCATGTACGTAAAAATCTTTATTTAGTGTGTAAGGTAGCAAAATATTGTAATCAAACACATTGATTGCAGGGAATAGTAACAACTGCTGCAGAAGAGTGTTTTATTTGAATGGCCATCCATTTCTGAGCTGAGACAATGGAAGATATCCATGGTATTAAAAACAAAGAAAAGCTATAAATTTGACTCTCTTGTCTTAACAAACAAGTGAACATCTCAATCTAAATGCTGTCGTGATTTCTGACATCATTATGCAAGAAAAAGAATTGCTTAGAATAGATCACGAGCAGAGGCTTTGCACGGGGAAACCTCTCAAGTTGTCCTGCTCTTAACACCAATCAAGTGGACGCCCCACCACTACCAACTGGGGGGCCCCCGAAACGGTCTAAACTATTCACGCTGCCACTTACTTTGAGAGAGATGAAATCCCTTCACATCCTGGATGAGGCTGAGTGAGGGCTAGTCATGTGATGGGATGTGTGTGTGTGTGTGTGTGTGTGTGAGAGAGAGAGAGAGAGAGATGGTGTGTGTGTGTGATGGTGTGTGTGAGAGAGATAGTGTGTGCATATGTGTGTGTACATGTACGTGGACTGTGTGTGTGTGAGAGTGAGAGATGGTGTGTATGTGTGTGTGTGAAATGGTGTGTATGAGTGTGTGTGTGTGATGGCGTGTGTGCGCGAGTGTTCCTGCAGCAGCCACAAAAGCACTGAGCTCAGAGTAAATGTGTTCCGCTTCCCATACCGAAAGGCACAAAGTAAGCTGTGATACTTGCCCACCATACTTCAATAAAATTTTAGAGTGAAGGGAGGAAGAATTACTGTCCCCCCCATGAAAAGCTGCCCCAAACTGTCACACGACCTGCGCTTACCACTTCTAATCGGCGCCATTCACCAGAGCGTGAAGTTTGCCCAGAGAATACCCCAGTCCCATGAAGGGGGACAGAATGGTTCATAGCAGTAACGCAGTGGACACACGTGAGACTTTAGTGATAAACATCTCTCAGATGGAATCAATTTCATGACACTCTCAATGCGTATATAGTAAAAGTCTACTTGAGAATATTTCTAATTTAGGATATTTTGACAACATTTTCTCTACAGTATTTTTAGAAATTAAAAGTGTACATTTAAACAATATATTCAAGTTAATAATGAAAATACTCATATCCTTACAATTTAGAACATTATAACAATAGTCAAACAACACTCCACATTTACTAAATATTAATAACTACAAGATAAGAAAACTATATTCCTTTTAAAACTGTGATTCTGGGTCCAATATAAAATTTGAAGACTCCTTATTTTTTCAGTTTCCAGGTTACTACATGTTACTGGTTAAGCCATCTTTCCCCAGAGAAAGTGAATGAGCAAATATGATCTTATGATTCCTCTTGGAGACAGTGGTAGCCCTGGAAAGATGAGAACAGAAAGAAATACGTGAGCGATTCCTTCGCTTTTTCCCTAATGTGTGTAATATATCCCTGTGTGCTTTCACTGATAGGCGTATAAAATGGGAATGTACTTTTACGGCTTATAAATGAGATCTGAATAATAAAAAATATCTCCATACTTAAATTATTAACATCCTCAAACATTTTTATCAAAATCATAAAACATTAAAGCTAAAAGTGATCATAGAAGTTACTAATTTGTATGTTTATTTTTCTGTTAAAAATACACAAACAAAAAAAATTGAAGGAATTTTGAAGTTAAGGAAGGGCAGCAAAGATTAGAATTGGAATTATTTTTTCACTGCACTTTGCAACATGTAATTTTCCATTCCATTTAAATTTATGTAAAAAAAGACATAATCTGGGGGTTGGGTATGGAAACAATCAACAAATAAAATGAATTGATAAGAATATCAATAACTTAAGTGATAGTTTTAATATGTAGATGTTTTGTTTTTGTTCTCACCCTAATTTAGGTTCTCTCTCACCTTTAATTTAGAAAAAATTCCACAAATGAAGTAAAGCTCAAGGAGCTAGTAATAATTCACAATAGTGAGAAAACATACTGAAGGTACTGCAGAGATGATTTTAATGCACCTAGCATCCTTTATTCAGCCAGTTATCATTGAATTGGAGGATAGAATTTACCAGTAAAGCCATCTAGATTTACTGATTTGTCCATTACTTTAAAGCTTTCAAATGTATTATGATAATTGCGTATAAAAGGTTTTTTTACTTTATAGGATCTATAATTGTATCCCCTATGCATTTCTTATATTGATATTTTGCGCCTTTTCTCATTTATCATGGTTAGATATTCCATTGCTTTTAAAAATTATATGTGTATATACACTATATTTTTTCATAAAAATCAAATTTATAAATATATATAGATACATGATAAACTTTAATTCATCTATTTAAATATTCTTTATCATTTGTTAGTTTGTTCTATTTTTATGTATATTCAGTTATCTATATAATCATTGCTATTATTTGTTTGTTTGTTTTAGGCAATAAAAGAGTCTATTGAAAAACATTAGGTATCTTCCAAAATTAACAGGCAGGATTCAGTCATAAACCCAGAGCCACCAAGGTCCCACTGTGTCCTTACTGAGAAAATTGCCACATCCTTCATTGCTACACCTGCAAGAAACTCACCATTGCTACACAGATGTCTTTAAAAAAAAAAAAAAGATAAATTTTTAAGAAAGATTAATAAATAATTAATACATAAGCTATTCTGTCTCTGGATGTGTAATTTTTAAGTAATTACATTTGTTTTATGTATGTAAACTCTGTTGATCACTACATATGCTTTCATGATGATATTTGTTTTTAGTCGATATTTTCTTTCTCTCGATATGAAATGTCCCATTATCCCTATTTAGTGTGTTTTGCTCTAAACAAGATGTTTATAATAGTAATATTGTCACAGTAATTTCTTTTGCTATTTTCTTTGTATATAGTTTCTATCCTTTAATTTTTAACTTTTAAAAAACTTTTTTTACTGTTTAACTTTTATTTTTCTAAATTCAAAATTTTAAGTTAGTACAAATGTTTTTGGTTGTACAGATTGTTTTTGCAATAGTTGAGTCACAGCTAGAAGTGTGTCCGTCACTCAGATAATGTCCTTTGTATCCATTAGGTAAGTTTTTGACCCTCTCCACCTTATCCCTCCCTGCTGGTTGATTTCCACTCAGTTTTACTTCCCTCCTTGCACATACGCACTCATCAGTTAGTCTTAATTTAATGATGAGTACAGGCAGTGTTTGCTTTTCCATTCCTGAAATACTTCACTTAGGATAATGGTCTCCATTTCCAGCCAAATTATTGCAAAAGACATTCATTTGTTCCTTCTTATGACTGAAGGATGTATGTTCCTCTGTATACATACACCACATTTACTTAATCCCCTTATGATTGGTGGGCACGTGCTGATGCTACATCTTTGCCACTGTGAATTGTTCTGCATGTAATAAATATTTGAATGCAGGTGTCTTTTTGATAAAATAACTTCTTTTCCTTTGGGTATATACCTAGTAAGTGAGATTGCTAGATCAACTGGTAGGTCTACTTTTAGTTCTCTGAGGAATCTCCACACTGTTTTCCACAGAGGATGTACTAAGTTGCAACCTTTCTACCTGCATCACAACCACCATTTATTATTTTGGGGGACTTTTCAATGAAAGTCATTTTGTTAGGAGTAAGGTAATATCTCCTTGTGGTTTTAATTTGCATTTCTCTACTGATTAGTGATATTGAACATTTTTTTCATATATATAGTGGTCGTTTCTCTATCCTGTGTTGACAAGCTTCTATTCATGTCTTTTCCCCACTTTTTAATGTTTTATTTTTCTTTTTGATTGCTTGAGTTGGTGTATTTGTTTGGGTTCTTTGTAGAATCTAGATATTAACCCTTCATCTGAAGTATAGTTTGTGAATATTTTCTCCCCTTGTAGATTGTCTATTTGCTCTGTTGATTATTTTCATAACTGTGCAGAAATTTTCATATAATCAAGTTCTGTTTATCAATGTCTGTTGTTATAATTGCCATTGTGGTCTTAGTTATAAATTCTTTCCCTAGGCTGATGTCTAGAAAAGTTTTCCCAACATGTACTTCTAGAATTCTTGTTGTTTCATGTTTCAGCATTTTATCCATTTTGAATTAATTCTTGTGAGCGGTGAGAGATGTGCAGCCTGTTTCACCCTTGTGCACCTGGCTATGCAATTTTCCCAGCACCATTTACTGAATAGAACTTTTTTCACCCCTGGTTATAATGTTGTCTGCTTTGTCAAAATCAGTGGGCTGTATGTGGATGGTATTATATCTGTTTTTTCTATTCTGTTCCTTTGGTCTATGTCTCTATTTTTGAGCCAATCCCATGTCATTTTAGTTACTATATCCTTGTAGTGTAGTTTGAAGTCTGGTAATATGATGCCTCCAGATTTGCTCTTTTGCTTATGATTGCTTTGGCCGTTTGTATATTTTCACTGGAGTAATGCCTATTTAAGTCCTTTGCCCATTTTTGAATTAGATTATGTGTTTACTTGTTGTTCAATTGTGGGAGTTCTTACATGTGTATACTCTGGATATTAACCTCTTACCATTAAATGGTTTACAAATATTTTTTCTAATTTCATATATTTTCTTTTTATACAGTTTATTGTTTTCTTTGATTTGAAGTTTTAAACTCTGATGTCATCCCATTTACCTTGTTTTGCTTCTGTAGCCTGTTCTGTTGGCATTCTTCAAAATCATTGGTAAATCAGATGCTATGATACGTTCTCTTGTGTTTTCTTCTAGAAATTGTATAGTCTCAGGTATGACATTTAGGCCCATACTCCATTTTGAGTTGTATTTTTTCAATATGGTATAAGGTAAGGTTCCAAGCATATTTTGTTATTTGCTTGTTTTTGCCGGTCAATATTCAGTTTTGCCAACACCATTTGTTGAGGAGACAATCCTTTACCCCACTGTGTATTCCTGGCACCCTGGCTAAAGGTCATTTGACCTAACATATGAGGATTTATTTCCAGGCTCTCTATTCCCTTAATGTATTTATTTCATTGATCTTTACATGCTGAATCATATAATATAGGTGAATATTTGTCTCTTCTCAAATTCATGTTGAAATTTAGTTGCCATTGTCACAGTATTAAGAGGTGAGACCATTAACAAGCAATTAGGTTATGAAGCCTCTTCATCAGATGGACTAAAGCATCCTCCTTGCATTCTAAGAATAAAGTCTAAGTTGGTCATGTAGTAAAATTTAATGTGCTATTGAACTTGGTTTTCTAGTATTAAGAATTTTGCACCAATATCCATCAGGAATATTGGTTTATAATATTTTTTTCTTATATTTTAACTGTAGCACCAGAGCAATTCTGACCTGATAACATGACATGGAAGTGTTCCCTACTCTGAAATTTCTTAAAATAGTTTTAGGACTGGTGCTGATTTCATGCTTTTTCTTAATCCCACAATAAGACAATTCCTTTTCTTTTTTTTTTTTCTTTTGCAGTTATTGGCCAGGGCTGGGTTTGTACCCGCTACGTCCAGTATATGGGGCCGGTGTACTACTCCTTTGAGCCACAGGTGCCACCCAATAAGATGGTTTCTTTAATGCATTTAGCTCATTTACCATTATTGTTTTGCTGATATATATGATTTATTTTTACCAATTTACCTTGTGTGTTTTCTTTATCAGTTTTTCCCTTCCATTTTAGCTTTATACCCGTCATTCTTTGAATCTCCTGCTCACACAGGCATGTTGCTCAGACTTCTCTCACAATATGGCAATAAAGACACAACCCAAGTGGTTTAGATTTATATTTGGTTTCAGTTCTCCCAGGGTAACACACATTTCTCTGATTTTATGTTTTATTTACACTCTTGAAATTCTTGAACTTTTAGCAGACTTAAAAGTAATTGTTATATGTTAGTCATTTATTCTATTTGAAGCAGAAAGGATGATTGCTAAAATAGTTTTATAGATTTCCACATTTCTAGCTATTTTTCAGAATGGAAACTTTTGACAAATTTCAATACATTTACTTTTATTTATTTTATTAATTTTTTCTGCTCCTTATTTATTTTATTTTTACTAATGCTGGCAGTTGTGTTACATTACTGAAATAAAAACAGACGCACTGCATCCATTTCTTGCAGTCACGTTTAGTGGCCCCGGGAGAGGGTAGTAGAGTGAACTGAGGAGCTTCAAAATATAGTGGGACCCTCAGTAAAGGAGCTGAGTGGGCAGAAGAAAGGATCTCAGAGACTGAAGACAAGGCTTTTGAACTATCCTGAGCATTCAAAGAGGCAGAAAAATGGGAAACAAGAATAGAACATTCCCTGAAAGAGTTGTGGGATCATTCCAAAAGACCAAACATCCGACTTATAGGAATTCCCGAAGGGGAAGAGGATGGTCCTCAAGTCAGAGATGCTCCACTCCAACATATTACGGAGGAGAATTACTTTCCTTTATTTAGATTGACCAGATGAAAATACTCACCATTTAATATACCAAAATATTAACTACCCTTAGCAAATATCCTTCCTCAAATGGGGAAAGACCAAAGCATTTTTTTAAATTTCTGTTCCTTAAAAAACATCTATCTTGATATTTATTTTATCAGAAGAATAGGAGATGTGAATGACAGCACTTGATAGGAAATTTGACAACCCTGGTGTAGCTGAAAGGCAAAGAAGGAAGAATTAAATTGAAAATTGAGAAATGTCTTTGTGAATAATGGCAGGTAAATCATGAGCAAGGAAGAAATCTAATATAGGGTTCATATTTCTGTGCCTGAAAAAATAATGACACTAACGATAATTGAAATAGAATACCAGGAAAGTGATTAAGGGTAAAAGTCAGAATAGATATTATGAATTCTTTTAGAAATTTTGATATTGAAGAGGCAATGGCACATTGCAATAAATTAAAATTATAGGCCACAAACTCTATATTTCTAGGTATGATTAAGAATTCTATTATTTTATTTGAAACCATAAGAATGGTAAGCAATAACAGGCACAAAGATGTCTTTAATTTTCTATGACTATATACGGAGAACCTTCTCTGAGTAACACCCCCCTAACGACTGTACAAGTACCAGCAAGAGGATAAGCCAAATCCTCAGGAAACTTTTATGTTCCAGAGATAAAGTCAGATATCAAATGATGAGATAAAAAAATACCATTAAAAATATTTTGGTAAAATTAATGAATTTCTGAGATAGAAAATAATGGAGATGGATTTATTCAGGAAACATCACTCTAAAAATTAAAATAGAGCCCCCAGAGAGGAGAAAGGGACCATTACGTGTCCAGTGGAGAGAACAATGTTTGAGCAGGGAGGCTCCCTACGTGCAAATTCCTACTGCAGGTCAAAGCTCACTTGGAGGAAGGGAAACCAAAGCCGTGTGGTGGGAACATCGTGATCCTTATGAGCCAGGGGGAGCTGGAAGATGCAAAAGCCTCATGCTTGTGTTTGGGAGGATGAGCAACAGCCACACTTTGCAGGTACCTGCAGACAATTTGAAAATGTTGATTTTAAGTGCAAGGTGCTGAGCAGCAGTGGCCTAATAAGACTAATGATTTTAAAAGTTCATTTTGGCTTCTGTAGAACAGTGGTGCAACGATCTGAAAGTTGTGTCTTCACAATATTCATGTGTTGAAAGTGTAAACCCCCAAGATAACTTTGGGGGTTAGACTTTGGACCTTTGGGAGGTGATTAAATTATGAGAATGCAGCCTTCTTCACTGGGATAAAGACCCTTATAGAAAAGAGCTGGTTGAGCCCTTCCACCAAGGAGTTGCTGAGGACACAGCAGGAGGGTGCTGTCTACAGCCAGGGAATAGGCTCTGACAGGACACAGGATCTGCCAGTGCCTTGATCTTGCACTTCCAGCCTCTAGAACCGTGAAAAATAACTTTCTGTTTAAAAGCTACCATGTCAAAGGCGTTTGGTAACAGAAGCCCCTGACAAAGACAGATGAATTCTAGAGGGACAAAAATATGTATAGAAGGACAAAAGTGAGGGGTCTATTGAAGTATTCAGAGAACATTGGCTTTGAGTATGGTTGTTACAAACTTGTCTCTTCAATCCTGCATGAGGAAAGCAGGGTTTCGATTCATAAATGTTAAAGAATTTGATTTCTAGGGAATCTGAGGAAGACAAGCTAGAAAAGAACCGAGTTAATCAGAGAAGCATCTCGTCCACAGGTAATTGTGATACACTTCACTGCTTGAATATTTGAAGGAGAGGCACACTTTTTATTTTGAAACTGAGCGTTTTACCTTAAAACATTTTTTAATTTACAGTGAGAACCATGTAGAGTTGTAAAACCTACATCAAGTTTCTCCTATTATTAGCATCTAATAATATGGTACATTTGTATAATTAATGAACACATGTCAATGTATTTTATCAACTGAAGTTCATACTTTATTCAGATTTTCTGAGTTTTGCACGGTTTTTTCCTGTCCCAAGGTCTCATCCAGATTGAATGTCCAGGCTTTCTGCTCCAGGCCAGTACCTCTCGGCCATCAGTCCGGATTCCCCCGTCTGCAGACTTTGGAAGGCAATTATTCCTGGGACCTCACTTCTTTGAGAAGCTCAAGAAAAGTGCTTGATACTCAGTTTGTCTACGTGTCCTTAGTGTAAGGATAGGAGTGAGAACTTCTATTTTCTCTGCATTTCAGAGCTGAAAATGGAAGTTCAAGATATTCCCAGTTTTTATCCAAAAATGCATGGTAGACCATTCCAAATTTCCTAGGAAAGCAACGAGAAGAAAAATATCCCATAATGTCACATCGCCTCACTTTCCCATAACGCCAAAAAGACTTCCCCTTTCCTTTGCCAGTAGGAATGTGGTTTTATCTTTAGTCCATCAATGTGTCTTTAGGGGAATAATATAATTATCTAAAAAACTGAAAATTATATTTAAAGGTACAGAATTTAAAATGGGCTTATATCGTAGGGTGGGGAAGACCAATATTAACTACACAGCACGGGTCAACAACACGGAGACTAGAAATACCCTCAGGTGTTCACGGGGGCCGTGGAGAAAGCGGTTCGGCCGCGTCTGAAGACCCACTGGGTATCCAGGAGTCCAGTGCGAGAGGGGCGGTGGGTGGTCAGCACCGCGGTTCCAGGAAGCTCTCCCACCAGCCACATTAGCTGGGCAGGGGCGGTCTCCCCAGCAGCATCAGCGGCGTCCAGCCACCCGGGCTGGGAAAAGCCTAGTGTCAAGAGGGGCATTTGTTTAGAATGAGTTAGACCCAAGTGATACAAGAGCTTGGAACCAGACAAATCTCTAAGTCAAGGCAGTAAGGCAGAAGCCAGAACTGGATAAATAAGCTCAGCTCCACTTAAATCAAATGCTTTGCTGTTGGGCTACACGTAACAAATGTCTTCCACATAGGGTTGAAATTAGTCCTGGGGATGGGGATGAGACTCATCTCATGAATACAGATCTCACGGCCCCCGGCATGAAAACAGCGAGACTTTCAAGCTGAGAAATAGTCCCTGGCAGTGAGAATGGATACGTGTTATGCACCTGCCGCTGTATCAGTTCTACAGAGAGAGAGGGCAAGAGGGAGAGGTAGAAAGATGCACATTTCCTGAAAAAATTTCGTCATGATGTGTCCTTTGGCTATTTGTACTACGTCTCCATGTTATTCAGCAAGATCCTTTAGTAGACAGTTACTCTTTCCCCAAAGTCAGAGGCTCATAAATCCATAACTTTATGTAACAAATAGCTTTTCTTCTAGGAAACTTGCAGTGTTATGTACACAAACTCTAAAATTGTAAATCTTAAAATTTAACAAAGTGAAACATTCTACAATTTGTTTTTTTGATCCATATTTTAGTGGGGGAAAGCAAAATATTGAAATATGCTGAAGATTTTAAGTTAGAAAACATTAATTAAAGGAAACAAATTTATTTTCTTTCATTTACAGTCACCCAATTAAAAATAATATGTAATTAACAATACTAATTACAAACAATACCAGTGGTAGTGATTTTCCCTATTGTTGAATTCAGACCAGAAAAGACTTAGGAATAGTGTCCAAGCCATATTCTCTAGTCTTCCACTAATTTTTAAGTAAAAATAAAACTTCAACCTTTATAGCATCATCACATTTAAACCAATTTACTGATTAAATGAAAGTAAATAATACATCTTCTCAATGACATAACTTATTTTACTTTTTCAGAGTTAAGAGAAAAAGTTATTTAAAGCTTTTACTGAGTTGGGTTTTATGCACTGCTAGACACTTTCATATATTTTATTTCAGATAATCCTCCCCCCAAAAATCCTGAAATATTTATTCCTATCTCAAAGACAAAGAAAATAAATCTGATTGTGATGAGATAATATGTCCCCAGTTTCTCACAGAAACTGAGGTCAAGCAGATGTATAAATCTGAATCCAGCTGCTTGAATATAAAGTTTTCTATTGGTTTTAATATAATGTTATTTTTAAAGGAACTGAGGACTAACACCATTAGGAAAATAACAATAGCAGCAACAAATACAGCCAGAAACTTGGAACAGAAGATGAAGTCTAAGCCCCAAAGCACAACTGAATATTAAACAAAGGAGAGGGTAGGAAATCTCAAATCAGTAATACACGGATTGTATTTTTAAAACGCTGGTTGAGACGATTAGTCAACTAAAGACATGTTAAATCATAGCTTCTGTAAAAATATTATATAATTAAAGATTTAATTGTATACTAAAAACAATGTTTTAGAAGAAAATGTAGATTAATATTTTTATAAACTTGGAGTAATAGAAATATTCTTTCCGCTTTTTATTCTATCACTATCTAAG
Source organism: Arctocebus calabarensis (assembly GCA_963573935.1). Classification (NCBI taxonomy): domain Eukaryota; kingdom Metazoa; phylum Chordata; class Mammalia; order Primates; family Lorisidae; genus Arctocebus; species Arctocebus calabarensis. The sequence goes on from CAUYON010094875.1 coordinate 21,447, forward strand.
TAAGGTCTAATGAGAAATGTATACCGCTAGGAAATCCTTGAGTTGGCCCTATTCATGACAGAGGCAGCCTAGTGTAAAAGCCAAAACCATGTCCTGATTCACACTGATACTTGAAAATGTTACTAATTCTTGACACCTAAAATCACACTAATCTTTGGTTGTTAACATCAATATTTAGTTGGTTTCATTGTGTGACATATTTAGAGTCTTCTTACAAAAGGAGGGGTTTCTCTGGAAATTCAAACAAATAGAAAACAGCAAATCAGCTAAACTGAGCAACCTGATTCATCTGAAGAGAAGGAACACTTGCCTGCAGCGACTCCCGTCAGCAGGTGTCTTAGAGAAAAATACTAAGAGATTTGATAACACAAATTATCTTAAAACCTGCACAAATAAGAAATGATAAGAATGAAAAGTAAATGAGAATCTGAAAAATTTGCAACTTATATCACAAAATTGGTTGTAATTCTTACTACTTACAGAAGGTGTCATGCACAGGAAAATGAGCTGATGTACGAATGATACACTAGATAAAATAGAGATGCTGAACAAACATGAAGATTATAGAGGATTACAAGCATACGAGGAGCCTAAAACTGGAAACGAGCAACGAGATAACTTTTGACCTATTTTTAGCAAAACATCTAATATTTGTAATAAGAGAAAATTGGCACCCAAATGCACTGTTTCTGAGGCAAGTTGGCAGAGACATTCTGTAGAATAACTTAGCAGTGCACATGGAAAGATTTTCCAAAACTAGAAATCCTTGGAAAGGGCAAGTCTACTTTTAGGCATTTATCCCAAAGAAGTAGACACATAAATGCATAATTGCACCTGGAACTGAAGCACAATAGTTACCTTTTACAACATATGTACCGCATTTCAAGAACAATGCTAAATACTTCATGAAGAGTATTCAAATTCATCTTCACATACCCTGGGAGTATTATCTGCCTTGGTGCGCGGGAGCTAAAGGCTTCAACCTATTATGAAACATGTTCTGGTTCTCACAGCCATTGACAGAACACTGGGCTTTAAATCCAGGGGATACACAAACCCTGTGGCTGAACACTGTGCCGTCACGCCTTGCTTCATGGATGGTCACTGTTGGTGTTAAATAGAAAAGGTGTAAGGAAGAGGAGGAGAAGGGGAGAAGGAAAAGGGGAAAACAAAGCTGACGCAACAGAATGGCTACTAAGGATTTTAGGGTAAATCCATACAATTTGCAGTATGTGCTCATAAAGAATGATAATACAGGCTTATATTCATTAATCAGAAAGGATGTTATCAATATACGTGGAACAATAGACAAGCTTTTCTACATGGATAAATATATCAATACAAATATGTTTAAAATTGGGGCAGTGCCTGTGGCTCAAAGGAGTAGGGCGCTGGCCCCATATACCAGAGGTGACAGGTTCAAACCCGGCCCCAGGCCCCCCAAAAAACAAAACTGCAAATATGTTTAAAATTCTATACAGTTTATACCATGATGTAGTTTTATTATCTTATATGTTATATTTTTAAAATAAAATATACTACTTATATAGTAAAAGATAACTAAAGTTTAAAAGTAAATAAGATGTTTCCTGGAAGAATAAAAGTTAAGAGAGTCCCTGGGAGTTTCAGGTCATTAGGTCAAATTCCAGCATTTTGTGAGCTGGAATTTACAGACCTCCTCTGTCACTGGTGGATTTTAACTGTACTTCCCCTCAAATTCAGGAGGCAAGTTAAGGATCAAATGGTATCTCAGTTTGTCATTCCTAGTAATTGCTCTACATTTAAATATCTTCCCAGTTAATCTTTTATTTAGCAAAATCTAGCTTAAAAACAGGAAAAATATTTTCACCTACGTTGGATAATATTTACACTAAGTCAATGAGCAACAATTCACTGGCCAGTATATGTGGTGTGTCAATGTCACGGAGGAGGCAGAGGACAGCTGACCGACTGCACATCTCTCTGAACATTTTTCATCTGCAACACTCTGGGCTCCTAATGACCACACTGAGGAGGGAAGAGCAGGTCACTAATGTCCATGTGTGTTTGTTCCTTAGGAAAGGATTCCGAGCAGACAAGTGAAAGTGGTGATTTACTGTCCATTAAAAGGTGCTAATAAGCAGAAAGAAAAAGGCTGCAGCCTAGAGCCTGCCCTGGCGCCTCAGCCCTGGATCTCTGCATTGCGTAGGTGCTGGGAGCTAATGAACCTTTTTATATTGCAAGTCATAAAAAGGGCCAATGACTCTCCGTGCAGTAATGGACTCTACAGAGAAACCTGCCTAACGGGCTTCATGAGGAACTATGAAAAAATCAATTGCCTCTCTGAGGTCAGTCTTACATAGCTCTGTAGCATAATAATCTATGTAGAGGTCATTCCACAGCTATTCCATGGAAATTAAAAAATGGCTTTGAACTGTGTATGTCCCTTCATTTTAAAAGGGAAAAAAATATTTCCCACTTAATCAGTCATGTTTGTCTCTATCACAAGTTAAAAGCAATCATTTAAAGAAAGAACAGAGGCTGGCCCAATGGTAGTGCGTTATCAGAGCTCATCAACAGTAGTGTCACCAAAATTGGTACTTAACCTCCCACTGCTAAATTTGACTGGCTTAAAAAAAAAAAGTTAAAAAAAGAACAGAAATAGGTAAGAAACTCAATGACTGTTTTGTCCCCATTTGTGAAAAAAAGTAATAATTTACATTTGCAGGGTGCTGTCAAGTTTTCTGACCATTTGCTAACAGCCTCGTGAAGTAGTCCCAAACCAGTCAGCGAGGGGAGACCCAAGATTGAAACTCAGATTTGTTAACTTCCAGCACAGTAAGCAGTTTCTATCTTTCCTTCCCATCTTTCCTTCCTCTCATTTCCAGCAGATGGTCAGGCAAGATGCCCCTTTGTTTCCTGGAATGCTTATGGCAGGAAGGAAAGATGGGGTACTTGGACTCAAAGCTTTTCTCTCTGTTTTGTTAAAGCCCAGATCCTTTAAGGAGAGGACCCTATGTGTCACAGAAAGAGAAGGATTCAGGAACAAATCTCAAAGCAGAAAGAGGAGAAAGTGAGAGATTTTCATGAGACCTGGAAAATGCACTGGTTCGGAGAACCCCAGCAGTTTGTGGATGACAATGATTTGGGGTAAAAGATAAAGATAAATATAGAAGTGTTAGCAAAAGGTGTCATACAGGTTGAGGAAAATACAAGCAAACAAGTAAATGGAGAAGATCACTTGTGAAGAGCAATGATGTGGTGGGCTGAGGGATGGTTCCCCAAAAAGCCAAGTCCTAGTCCCTAGAACCTGGGAATATGACCCCATTTGGCCAAAGGGATGTACATATCTGATTAAACTAAGTATCTTTAGGTGGAAAATTATCCAGGATTATCTGAATGGGCCCTACACATAGTCATGTGTGTCCCTATAAAAGGGGATTAGACTACAGAAAGAGGGTAGTCAGGAGCGAAACCCAAGGGAGGGGTCAGCCCACGAAGGATCCACAGCCAGGAAGTGGGAAAAGACCTGGGCTTTCTCAGCCTCGCCAACACTTGATTACGGACTCTGACCTCCAGTCCAAGGTGTGTTAATTGTCACAGCAACAGGAGAAAATGTGAAAGTTTCCCAAACTCCAGTTGTAGAAGGATGAAAGGTCACGCATTACAGGACAGCACTGAAAGCTAGGTCAGACACGTAGACTTAAAAAATCCACGCTGGACATCTCAGAACAAAATATAAGAACATGAAAAACAAACAAGCAAACAAAAAGGGATGGTTTTAAGGCCCTCAACAGAAAACTGATCATCTGAAAAGGGAGAGAAATTAGGCTTCCCTCTTCCCTCTGCCATGCAAGTGAAACAATAGTTGAAAGAAGACAGCCAGTTGATACTTTCAAAACAGTTAAAGAAACATATTTTGTGATGGAAACTAGAATTTTACATTCAGTTAAATATTTAGAAAATTCCCTTTCTAAAACCATTTATATAGAAAATTACCCAGGAAAAATGGTGTTATGGGACATGGAATTGAGCATGAATAAGTTACTAATAATCTGATATAGATAGCAGAAATATGGCAGTGCTGGTGACAGAGATATCAAGCAATAGACAAAGCTGAGTGAGTTTTAAAGTACCAAAATTCAAGCTCCATACAACTTGTTCTTTACAAGCAATGCATAAATATCTTTGTTAATGTTGCTTGTATGAGGAGTTTAGAATTTTTGTTTTCTTGTAAAGTTGACATTCTATCATTATGTAATGCCTACCTCTGTCCCTGAAAATATTCCTCATTCTGCAGACTATTAAATAAAGTAAACGTTAATTTATTCTAGCCTTTTTTAGTGTTTTTTGTTCTGTTTTTGGTGTGTGTGTGTTTTGAACTGTGCTGTTTTGTTTTTTTATTTGCCAGGGTGTTTTTCCTGCTGAGTGCTATTGGCTATGTAAAATGGTGGCCATAAATCATTTCAGGAATTCTTGTCTATTATTTCAACAAATATTTATTTAGCCTTGTTCCCACTTCTGTGATTCCAATCATATAATAGACCTCTTAAAAGTTTCCACAACTTTAGAATTCTCTGCTCTGTTTCACTTTCTTTCTATGTATTCTTTAATTTGAGTAGCTTCTATTGACCTGTCTTTAAAATCATTTTTGCCTCAGAATTCTTGGTTCTACTTTGAGCCTCACAAAAGATTTTTTTTTTTTTTTTTACTGATACTGTGTTATTTGTTTCTAGCACTCTCATGGGGACAGAAATTTCTACTGAAATTACTTATCTGATCTTGCATATCACCTGCCTTTTCATTAGAGCTTTTAATGTAGTGTATTGTTTATCTGGAACTGATGTAATAAGATATCATAGGTTGGGTGGTTTAAACATAAGGAGAATTTATTTCTCACAGTTCTGGAAACTGGGAAGCCCAAAATCAAGCTGCTCCTGAGAGAACTGTCTTCCTGGTTGTAAACCTCTGCCTTCTTGCTGTGTGAGGAGAGAGAGAGAGAGAGAGAGAGAGAGAAAGACTCAGTTGGTTCTTCTTTTTATAAGGACATTTATCCCATTTGGGAGGCCCCACCTTCCTGATCTTATCTAAACCTAATCAGCTTTCAAAGGCCCCACCTCTACATAGGATCACACTGGGGCTTAGGACTTCATCATATAAACTTGGAGGGCACACAAACATTCAAAATATGAAGCATACTAGTATTACTTTCTTTTAATTCCATTACTACATCTGATATTTACAGTATTTATGTTATGTCTGGGATGGGTTCTGACAATTTCTTTGTCTCTTCAAATTATATTTTTTCTTGCCTCTTGTTACACTTCATAACCTTTTTTGCAAGCTGAATATGTTGCATAAGATATTTTTTCCTTTTAATGCTTAGACATGACCTCACCTTTTCTTATACTAGGCTTTTAGGGAGGGGGGTTGTGTAAATATAGTCAAAAGTTAGGCCTTTCATCTGCTCTGGTCTCTGAAGCGACCTTGTCTCTGCACCTCTCCCAGCCATGCTCACAAGCAATTTATTCTCCACGCTTGTTAGCTTGGGACTAGGGTGTGGAGAAGAGGGCATTTTTCTGATGTTCCTGTGACATCTTAATCTTAGCCACTCTGAGCCTGGGGCTGAGAGTACGTCTTTCACAGCATTGCAGCCCCCCAGTTTAGGGGCAGGGCTGCCAAGTGTTTCTCCCCATCACCGCGGGTAGAGCGTGGCTTTCCTTTCCTCTTTCCCCATCTTCAGTGCGGTTTCCACCAGAGCCTCAGCCCACAGTGTTGTTGTCTTTCCTACAACAGAGTTTTTGTTCCTTACAGAAAAGAGGGAGATGGCTCTGGGCCAGATTCCTATTATGGCTGCCATTCTCCTCCCCAGACAGCACTTGGGGATACTTTCTCAGGCTTCTCTTCTGTTTTTCTTGTGAGCATTTGGTAAGGTTTCTGAGGAAAAGCCTGAAAACGTGTCCAAACCCCCTCACCCACATTTGCGACTGGCAGGACCTTCACACTCTTAGGTCAGCCCCCACACCTGCAGGGTCTTCACACTCTCAGGTTGGCCCATACTCAGCTTTGACAACTCATTAAGAATTCCTATCTACATCTTCTGACCAACTTACTTTAGTGACATGTGTCTTAAGCAAGCAAATACTTGGGTTCTATTTCTCCCTGTAGGCACCTCTGTCTCTCCCCAAGTTCCAAGTTAATTGTTTTCTCTGAGTTTTTTATTGTTGTAAGGCAAAAACAATTCCCTTGTTAACAGCACTCAACAGATAAGGATTCTCCCATTAGCAAACTCCATCAGCCCCCTCCCTACTCAGAGGTGCGTACTTTCTGGTATGTTTACTTGCCAACATCAAATATAAGAGCACAAATATGCTACCGCAATGTTTTTGTTATAATTGTCTAGGTAAAGCAAAGGGTCATCTTGTTTTTCAAAAATAATTATTTTGCATATCAAATTAAAGCCACCCTACAGATTAACAAAAGCAAAATTCTGTTTTATGATGTTTGGAACTACACTATTGAGCAACTGGTCATTTGACAATGAGTGTTGTTGTAACTGTTAAGGTTTGATAATAGTATAAAGTCACTGACCTTATTTTCTGACCACTGTATAAAAAAGAAAATTATTTCTTCTTTATATTGAGTTTATTTCTTCAAGAAATTTGGGCAACATATTTGACAATAATGCAGGGCACCAAACTGTGCCCTGCAGGCCAAGACAAAGGAGTTTATCTCCAAAGAGGGAGAAGGAGATTCTTGGCACTTGGGAAGAAACTACTGACACTTTTCTCCTAAAAATAATCTCTGTATGTCCATTACCGCCACCAAATGGTCAAACTTACACTGAACTTATAACCACCAAAATTTTTAAGCTTAGTAAGAAGTAAAAAAAACAAAAAAAAAAATCAAAGAATAATCAAAAGCTATTTCAGGCAATACACAATTTCTCAATTTATAAAATTCGTTAAATGAAAATATTTACTTATAAAAAATGGTGTTCAGTTTATCAGCAGCAATACTTCCTTGGTGACTACCTTTCTCTTTGGAAAAAGATGAAACTCCTTTTGAAAAACTAGCAGATGGGAAATGGGGGCAGAACAAGATGGCTGACTGGAAGCAGCTTCCGAAAAAGGCTCCTGTCCAAAAGGAAAGATAACCTCCAGAAACTGCACAATTAAGCTGAATGCTGGGAGCCCAGCCAAGAGAAAGAAGTGATTTCTGTGGGTCACCTCTGCTGAGACAGAAAGCAAGCTTCAGGTACAAAATTCATCTGAAAGGAAGAGTGTACATCCCCTCCCCCCAAAAAGCTCTGAGTTACTTGCTTTCCTGTTTCATTTCTTTTTTTTCTCCTCTTTTGCTCCTGTGGGTTTTCTACAGACAAGAGGTGAACTGTGGACCTCATGTCTGACCCCATGGAAGAGTGCTGTGGGAAGTGGTGTGTGCTTCCCCTGAGCACCCTAGTGTGACTCTGAAAACTCTATTGCTAGGCAGAAAAGCTGAACTAAAGTTTTCCCCACCATTCTGAACTTACTGTACACCCTTCTCCCCTTACCTGATGAACCAGAAGCCTAACCCCCACTGAGACTGAGGGAGGAAGTCCCTGAGCAGCGCCCCCACCCCCGCCTGCCAGACCAAGTGCCCCACCAGGAAAAGACTCCAGAGGGGGCTGCAGCGAGCCTCCCTCCCTCTAGCCAGGGAAGCCACAGGCCAGTGTCTGGCCCTGCGCCCCATGCTTGCCGGGCTTCCGCAGGCCCGTCGTCTGCTAGAAACTCTAACGGTGACCACCAGGCCTCTGCAGGTCTGCCCCCGGCCAGGAACTCCCCCGGTCACTGCGCAGGCCTCTGTCTGGCACCTGCAGGGCCCCCGCGGGTCCACTGCAGGCCAGTAAATCCCCTGGTGACTGTGCGGCCTGTACCCCAAGGAACTCTGCCTGCAACTGTCACGCCTCTGCAGGGCAGCCCACAGCCAGGAACTCCCCTGGCAACGGCCTGGGCCTGCACCTGTGCTTGCCGGGCTTCTGCAGGTCTGCTGTCTGCTAGAGACCCTGCCGGCAACTTCCAGGTTTCTGCAGGTCTGCCCCCAGCCAGGAACTCCTCTGGTGACGATGCAGGCCACTGCCTGCCACTTGCAGGGCCCCTGCAGGTCCACCCCTGGCCAGTAAACCCCCTGGCGACTGTGCTGCCCCATGCCCAAGCCTGCAGGGCTTCCACAGGCCTGCCTTCTGCCAGTAATTCCAACTGCAACTGCCAGGCCTCTTCAGGCTCACCTCGGGCAAGGAACTCCACCAGTGACCACAGGCCCTGCGCCCCATACTTGCCGGACTTCTGTAGGCCCGCCGTCTGCTACAGACTCTGCTGGCAACTGCCAGGCCTCTGCAGGTCTGCCCCCAGCCAGGAACTCCCTTGGCAATTGCATGGGCCTCTGCCTGGCACCTACAGGGACCCTGCAGGCCCGACCCTGGCCAGGGACAGTCCCGGCAACCGTGCGGGACTGCACCTGGCACCCACAGGGCCTCTGCAGGCCAGCCTTCTGCCAGGGACTCCGGCGGCAACTACCAGGCCTCTGCAGGCCTGCCACCAGCCAGGAACTCCTCCGGCGACCGCCTGGCCCTGCATCCCACCCTTGCCAGGCTTCTGTAGGTCTGCTTTCTGCCAGAGACTCTGCTCGTGACTGTCAGGCCCCCAGCCAGGGTCACTCCTGGCGACTGTGCAGGCCTCCACCTGTCACCCACAGGGCCTCTGCAGGCCAGCCTTCTTCCAGGCACCCCACTGGCAACTGCCAGGCCTCTCTGCAGGCCCACTGCCAGCCAACAACTTCCCAGACAATCATGCAGCTCTGCGCCCACCACTTGAACAGCCAGATGCAATGGTGAAAAATAACCATGGGGCAGAATCAACAGAAAAACTCTGGCAATATGAATAATCAGAGTAGACCAACCCCTCCAAGTAATGAGAAGGCAGACACAGCACAAGATCTCCTGCATAGGCAAATATCTGAGATGTCTGAAATCGAAATCAGAATCTGGATTGCAAACAAGATGAGCAGAATGGAAGAAAAGATGGAATTAGAATTTCAAGCAGTAATTCAAAAGTTGACCCAAAAGATGTCTCAAGAACTCAACGAATTCAAAGACAAAAGGACCAAAGATTTTGACACATTGAGACAAGAAGTTGTAGCCCTTAAAGATCTGAGAAATTCAGTAGAATCCTTCAGTAACAGAATGGAGCAAGAGGAAGAAAGAATTTCTGACATGGAAGACAAAGCTTTCGAATGCTGTTAAACTTCCAAAGAGCAAGAGAAATGGAAGGCAAAAACAGATCACTCTCTCAGAGAGCTCTGGGATAACTCGAGGAAAACCAAAATTCACCTCATAGGGGTCCCTGAAAGCGATGAAGCACCTTCACAAGACACAGAATCTCGTATTCATGAGATAATGAAAGAGAACTTTCCCGACATGCCAAGAGATTCTGAAATTCAGATAGCAGACAGTTTCAGAACCCCAGCACAACTCAACCCAAATAAGATATCCCCCAGGCACATCATAATTAAGTTCACTAAAGTAAATATGAAGGAGAAAATTTTGAAAGCAACCAGATGCAAGAAATCAATAACACACAAGGGGAAGAATATTAGAATAACTGCAGAACTCTCTGTTCAAATCTTTCAAGCTAGAAGAGAATGGTCATCGACTTTTAATCTCCTAAAACAAAATAACTTTCAACCCAGGATCCTGTATCCAGTCAAACTGAGTTTCATTTATGATGGAGAAATTAAATACCTTAATGACATCCACATGTTGAAGAAATTTGCTATAACTAAACCAGCTCTCCAGGATATTCTAAGACCTATCCTCCATTATAACCAGCGTAATCCTCCAATGCAAAAGTAACTCATCCAGAAACTTTTTATCAAATTTCAACTTCCACAGCGACAAAAGGATTAAAAATGTCCACTAGATTGTCTAAAAATTTATCAATATTTTCAGTTAATGTGAATGGTTTAAATTGTCCTCTAAAGAGGCATAGATTGGCTGACTGGATACAAAAATTCAGGCCAGATATTGGCTGTATACAAGAATCTCATCTTACCTTAAAAGATAAATTTAGACTCAAGGTGAAGGGATGGTCATCTATATTCCAGGCAAATGGGAAACAGAAAAAAGCAGGTGTTACAATCTTATTTGCAGATACAATAGGCTTTAAGCCAACCAAAGTAAGGAAGGATAAAGATGGACATTTCATATTTGTTAAAGATAATACTCAATATGATGAGATTTCAACTATTAATATTTATGTACCCAACCAGAATGCACCTCAATTTATAAGAAAAACTCTAATAGACATGAGTAACTTGATTTCCTCCAGCTCCATGGTAGTCGGAGATTTTAATACTCCCTTAGCAGTGTTGGATAGCTCCTCTAAGAAGAAGCTAAGTAAAAAAATTTTAGATTTAAACTTAACCATTCAACATCTGGATTTAACAGACATCGACAGAATATTTCATCCTAATAAAATTGAATACACATTCTTCTCATCAGCCCATGGAACATACTCCAAAATTGATCACATCTTAGATCAGAAGTCTAACCTCAGCAAATTTAAAAGAATAGAAATTATTCCTTGCATCTTCTTGGACCACCATGGAATAAAAGTTGAACTCAATAATAACAGGAATCTGCAAACTCATACAAAAACATGGAAGCTAAATAACCTTATGCTGAAGGATAGATGGGTCATAGATGAGATTAAAAAGGAAATTACCTAATTTTTGGAACAAAATGACAATGAAGACATGAATTATCAGAACCTCTGGGATACTGCAAAGGCAGTCCTAAGAGGGAAATTTACAACACTGTAAGCCTTCTTCAAGAAAACAGAAAGGGAGGAAGTTAACAACTTAATGGGACATCTCAAGCAACTGGAGAAGGAAGAACTTTCCAACCCTAAACCCAGCAGGAGAAAAGAAATAACCAAAATTAGGGCAGAATTAAATGAAATTGAAAACAAATGAATTCTAGAACAGATCAATAAATCAAAAAGTTGGTTCTATGAAAAGGTCAATAAGATAGATAACTCTTTGGCTAACTTAACCTGGAAAAAAACAGTAAAATCTCTAATTTCTTCAATCAGAAATGGTAAAGATGAAATAACAACAGACCCCTCGGAAATCCAAAAAATCCTCAATGAATACTTCAAGAAACTGTGCTCTCAGAAATATGAAAATCTGAAGGAAATTGATC
>CAUYON010094876.1:0-11613 GCA_963573935.1 Arctocebus calabarensis
TTCTTCCATGACTTAGCAATTATGAATTGGGCTGCAATAAACATTCTGGTACAGATGTCTTTGTTATAATGTGATTTTTGGTCTTCTGGGTATATACCTAGTAAAGGAATTATAGGATCGAATGGCAGGTCTATTTTTAGATACTATTTTTAGTACTCTCCAAACATCCTTCCAAAAGGAATGTATTATTGTGCATTCCCACCTACAGTGTAGAAGTGTTCCCTTTTCTCCACATCCATGCCAACATCTCTGGTTTGGGGATTTTGTTATGTGGGCTAACCTTACTGGAGTTAGGTGATATCTCAAAGTAGTTTTGATTTGCATTTCTCTGAGGCTTAGGGATGATGAACATTTTTTCAGGTGTCTGTAGGCCATGCACCTGTCTTACTATAGATTGATAGTGATCAAAACAGCAGGGTACTGGCACAAAAAAAAGAGAGAATGTTTGGAACAGAATAGAGAAGCAAGAGATGAATCCAGCTACTTACTGTTATTTGATCTTTGACAAGCCAATTAAAAACATTCAGTGGGGAAAAGATTCCCTATTTAACAAATGGTGCTGGGTGAACTGACTGGCAACCTGTAGAACACTGAAACTGGACCCACATCTTTCACCACTAACTAAGATAATGTATCACTGGATGAAAGATTTAAACTTAAGACATGAAACTAAAAAAATTCTAGAAGAACGTGCAGGGAAAACTCTTGAAGGAATCAGCTTGGGTGAATATTTTATGAAGAGGACTCCCCAGGCAATCGAAGCAGTATCAAAAATACACTACTAGGACCTGATCAAACTAAAAAGCTTCTGCACAGCCAAGAACATAGTAAGTATAGCAAGCAGACCACCCTCAGAATGGAAGAAAATATTTGCAGGTTATACCTCCAACAAAGATTTAATAACCTGAATCCACAGAGAACTCAAACGTATTAGCAGGAAAAGAACAAGTGATCCCATCTCAGGGTGGGCAAAGGACTTGAAGAGAAACTTCTCTATATCTATTCTTATTTTTTTCTTTTTTCTGTTCTGTTTTATTCTATTTCATTCTATATTCTACTTATGGGACAGAGCCTCACTCTGAGTCTTGAGCTGAGGTGCCACAGCTTTGGCCTTTTTTAGGATGTCTTTCTAGCTTTGGTCTTTGGAAAGGCAGTACTGGTAGGTACCCACTATGACATAGTGCTGATTTATTCTTTTTGGTGGAGGTGAGGTCTTGCTTTACTCAGGCTGGCAAGGAACTCCTGACTTCAAGGGACCCACCCAGCCCTACCTCCCAGAGTCCTGGAATTGCACTTATGAGTCAAAGCACCCTGTTGAACACCACTATTATTCTTGTCTCTCTCTTTCTGTCCTTCTTATCTCCTTTTTTTTTTTTTCAATTTTTTCCTTTCATCCTGTCCTTTATTTTTTCTCTCTGTACCGTTTTTTTCTCTCTCTTCTTGCTCTTTATGCTTATCTTATTTTTGGCTTTATACCAAAAGGACACTTCAATACCTAAGCACAGAGACAAGGTAATTTAAAGTGAAGGAGAAAGTGAGAGGAAAAAGTAGGGGAAGGAAGTGAACAAGAAGAAAACACACATGATGAAGAACCAACAAAAAATTCTGGCTACCTCAGAGGATACCACCTATAAATAAATAATGGAAATTACAAAAATGGCATTTGAAATATGGATGGCAGGAAAGGCAGAGAAAGATGGTGGACTAGAAATATCTCCTTACTAGCCACTCTCAGCAACACAGGGGAAAGAAAACCCAGCCACCTCTGCCATAGGGAATCTACCCAGGAAGATCATTCTGGGGGCAGAGTGAAGCAATAGTAGACTACAGGAGCCAGCAATGAGGTCTGGAGCTGAGGAAAGCCAGTACAAAACACAAGTGCTGGAGAACAGGCAGCCAGGCTGCCCACCCACAAAGGACTGGGGACAGGAAAGGGATATCTTTCAGGGTTTTGATTTGGGGCTAAACTACTCACAGGAGCTTACTTGGAAGAGTTAAATAAGTGAGTAGACTCAAACAATATCCAGCAGGCAGGATTACATAGCAGGTGGGATGGATCTCCCATCAGCTTGTCTTCTAACTAGGAAAGCCATTTGGGAGAAATGGTCCACAGGGTCCTAGTACATGACTGGCTCTGGTGTGCCTGCTGAGCTCAGGCATTCATCCTTGGGTGAGCTGAGTAGCCTCCGCACACCCAAGAAGGCCCCTTTGTTGTCAGTGGGCACTGTGTGACATGCCTCCTAAGGAATCTGGTGAGAGCTTTAGGACTCCAATCATGTAGGGACTGAATGCTGTTGAAGCAACCAGGCCCTGATTGAGGTTAACTAAGTCAGAAAGACTCCTCTATGACTAGAGTTCCTTTTGTCCCCCTGAAGAAAAGGAGAAAGAATGAGAATAAGAAGAGAATTGGTGGTGTTCTGGGAGTGCTATGGCCACACTTACAACTCTAGGACTCTAGGTGGCATATACACACACACACACACATATATATAGTTATGTATATATGTGTGAATATATATATACACTCACACACATATATTTGTGTGTGTGAGTGTGTGTATATATGTGTGTGTGTGTGTGTGTATTCCTTCATTTTTGATCCCTTTCTGAATTTTTTCCCATAGGTTTTTTCTTCTTTTCTTTATTATTGTGGTAGTTATGTTTTTGTTTGGTTGGTTGTATTTTTATTTTTTCCAGTTTTACTTTCTTCAATAGCAAGGGCTTCACCATTTTTGTTATGGTTTTTCAGCCCTTTTTATTCTCTGTTTTTTATTTCTTTCCTCTTTTCTCTCTTTTGGTAGAGACTTTTCTACTTTTCTCATCTTTCCCACATAAATTTCTCATATAAGGCTAAGATACCTTTTTTTATTTATCTTATATAATTGTATTTTTATTATTTTTCTTTTCTTTGAGTGTGAGGGGTGTAATAGCATTGGTCTGGCTCAAGGACATCACAAGCTCATGCTCTACGGTGTCCTTCTAGCTTTGGCCTTTGAAAAGATAATATTGGTAGGTCCTCACTGTTGATTTTTCTTTCTATGTCTACATTTGGTGGTGGTGGGATGTAGCTTTTGTCCAGGCTGGTAAAGAGCTCCTGACTTTGAGGAACTCACCCAGCCTGGCCACCTAGAGTCCTAGAGTTGTGAGTGTGGCCGTAGCACCACAGAATACCTCCAATTCTTTTGTCATTCTCATTCTCTCTTTCTTTCCTTCTCTCCTTTTCTTCAATTCTTTTCTTTTATTTTCCTTTGATTTTTTTTTCTTTCTCTCTTTTTTCTCCCGTCCCACTCCTTACCCTTCTCTTCCTTTTGGCCTTATACTAACAGGCCACCTCAACAACTAAGTTCTGACTTGAGGTAATTTAGAGTGAAGGAGGGAGTGAGATGGAAAAAGTAGAGGAAGAAAATGAACAAGAAGAAATTACACATAAAGAAAAACCAACAAAAAAATTCTGGCAACATGAAAAATCAAAACAGAGCAACCCCCCTACCAAGGGACAATGAGGTGGCTACCACAGAGGATTCTACCCATAAAGAATTAATGGACACATTGTTCTTAGTAAAGCATCACAAGAATGGGGAAGTATGCATTCTATGTACTCAATTTTGATATGAGGACAATTAATGACCTAGTACACTGTGGTGGGGGGTGGGAGAAGGGGAGGGCAGAGAGAGATAGAGAAGGAGAGAGGGGGATTGGGAAAGGAAGAGCAGTGAGAAGGAAGGAGGAAGAGGTGGGAGAAGGAAAAGCAGAGAGAGGGAAGGAAGGAGGGGGGTCTCATTGTGTGACACATCTTTTGGGGGCAAGAAACAATTATAAGAGGGACTTCACCTAACAAATGCAATAAGTGTAACCTGGTTTCTTGTACCCTCAATGAACCTCCAACAATAAAAATAATTTTTTAAAAAACAACAAAAAGAATTAATGGAAATGACAGAAAGGGATTTTAAAATATGGATGGTAAAGGCAGTAAAGATAATTGATGAGACAGTGGAAAAACAAACAAAAAAATTGATGAAAGATATCAAAATACAGGGCAATGCCTGGGGCTCAGTGAGTAGGACACTGGCCCCATATACTGAAGGTGATGGATTCAAGCCCAGCCTCGGCCGAACTGCAAAACAGAAAAATAGCCAGGTGTCGTGGCAGGCACCTGTAGTCCCAGCAACTCAGCAGGCTGAGGCAAGAGAATCACCTAAGCCCAGGAGTTGGAGGTTGCTGTGAGCTGTATGATGCCACAGCACTCTAAGGAGGGCGATAAAGTGAGACTATGTCTCTCCAAAAAAAAGATATCAAAATATAGAAAGCATATGGTGAAGTTTAAGGAATTGAAGAAGTCAATGTAAAGAGAATGTAAACCTGCAGTAGAAAATCTCAATAACCAATTAGAGCATATGGAAGAAAGAGAGTTATAGGATAAAGCTCTTGAGCTAACTCAGGTTTAATTAAAGAGGCAGAAAAGAAGAGACAGAAAGCACAGTGTTTTCTTAGACTATCATGAGACTTCACATAACATTTAAGCATACAAATTATAGATATCCATGAAAGGGAAGAAGAACATATCAAAGGAAGGGAGCCCCTACTAAAGAATATCATTAATTAAAATTTCCCAAGTTTCACTAAATATTCTGAAACACTCTCTATAGAGGGAGATTAAACTCTGTGTCATTTCAACACAAAGTGTCTTCAAAACAAATTGTAATGACTCTGTCCAAGGAAAGAGAAAAATCTACAAGCAGCCAGGACTAAGCAACAATTGACCTACAGGGGCTGATCCATCAGGGTGACAGCAGACTTTTCAAATGAAACTTTCCAAGCCAGAAGAGAATGGTCATCTATCTTTAGCCTTCTTAAACAAAATAATTTTCAGATCAGAATTCTGCATTCTGCTAAACTAAGCTCAAAATAGATTCATAAACCAAACATTTTACTGATATGCAAGCATTAAGGAAATTAAACACAAGACCAGCTCTACAGGAAATACTTAGACCTATTCTACACACTGGCCATCACAATGGACCACCACCAAATTAAACACCCAGAAACTAAAGGACAAAACCTAGCTTCCACAATGGTGCAAAGGATAAAACTAAGCAATGGACTTTCACAAACTAAGATGAATAGAACTCTACCGCACTTATCAATTCTCTCAATAAATATCAATAGCTTGAATTGCCCACTTAAAAGGCACAGGTTGGCTGATTGGATAAAAAAAAGCACAAGCCATCCATATATGTCTACAGGAAACACACCTAAACTTGAAGGACAAATCAAGAATCAGGGTAAATGGATGGAAAACGTATTGTACTTCAGGCAAACGGAAATCAGAAAAAAGGAGGGTCAGACAAAAAGTGGATTTAAAGTAACTAAAGTTAAGGAAGACAAAGATGGGGCTTGGCGCCTGTGGCTCAACGGGCTAAGGCGCCAGCCACATAAACCTGAGCTGGTGGATTCGAATCCAGCCCTGCCCGCCAAACAACAATGACGGCTGCAACCAAAAAATGGCCGGGCATTGTGGCGGGTGCCTGTAGTCCCAGCTACTTGGGAGGTGGAGGAGGAGACTTGCTTAAGCCCAGGAGTTAGAGGTTGCTGTGAACTGTGATGCCACAGCACTCCATCCAGGGTAACAGCTTGAGGCTCTGTCTCAAAAAAAAAAAAAAAAAAAGGAACACAAAAATGGTTATATCATACTGGTCAAGGGAAATACAACAAGAGGACATTTCAGTTCTAAATATTTTTGCACCCAACTTAAGTGCTCCCAGATTTATGAAACAGACTTTGATTGCTCTGAGCAATGTGATATCCCATAATGGCAAGGGATTTTAATACCCATGTGACAGAACTGGACAGATCCTATAATCAGAAATAAACAAAGATACAAAGGACTTAAATGTGACTCTACAACAAATAGGCTTAATATACATATATACAGAATACACCATCCCAAAGCCAGGTAATATATGTTCTTTTCATCAACCTATGAAACAAAAAAGATTATATCCTAGGATACAAATCAAACCTCAACAAAATTAAAAGAATTGAAATTATACCTCGTATCTTCTTAGACCACAAGGCAATAAATGTGGAACTCAACTCCAACAAAAACTGTCATCTCCATACAAAGGCATGGAAATTAAACAACCTTATGCTGAATGACAGGAGGGTCAAGGAAGAGATAAAGGAGGAAATCATTAATTTCCTTGAACATAACAACAAAGAAGACACAAGCTACCACAACCCACAGGGCACTGAAAAAGCAGTCCTAAAAAGAAAATTTATTGGAATAGGTACCTACATCTGAGAACCAGAAAGCACATCAACAACCAAATGAGTCATCCTAAAGAAATGGAAAAGGAAAAGTAATTGAATTTCAAACCTAGCAGAAGAAAAGAAATAACCAAAATTTAATCAGAAATAAATGAAATTGAAAACAAAATAATCATTCAAAAAAATTAATGATCAATAAAAGGAAAAAAATTAATGAAATAAAAAGTTAGTTCTTCAAAAAGATAAATAAAATCAGTAAACCCTTGGCTAGATTAACCAGAAACAAAAATAAAATCTCTAATAACCTCAATGAGAAACAAAAAAGTGGAAATAACAACAGATATCACAGAGATTTAAGAGACTGTCTCTGACTACTACAAAAAACTCTATGGTGCTCATGTCTGTAATCCTAGCACTCTGGGAGGCTGAGGCAAGTGGATTGCTTGAGCTCATAGGTTTGAGACCAGCCTCAGCAAAAAGCAAAAAAAATAGAAAAACTTTTTCTATTTTTATTCTACTAAAAATAGAAAAACTGAGGCTAGAGGATCCCTTGAGCCCAAGAGTTGGAGGTTGCTGTGAGCTATGATGCCACAGCATTCTACCCAGGGCAACAGCTTGAAACTCTGTCTCAAAAAAAAAAAAAAAAGAAAGAAAAGAAAAGAAAAGAAACTCTATGCCCAGTAATTTGAAATGTGGAGGATATGGACCAATACCTGGATTCAAACTACCTCCCTAGACTTAACTATGAAGAAATAGATCTCTTGAACACATCAATATCAAGCACTGAGATCAAAGACACAAAAAAAATCTTCTGGCAGCCACCTGGGACTAGGCCTCAGAAGATGAAAGGGCAGGTTTGAGTCCCAGGTGATGTTCAAGACTAGGCTCAAGACATTCAGGTGAAGCTGGCTGAGACCCTCAAGATGCTCCTGGAATGTGAGGAGGAGCCTTCAAAGCACATGAAGCCAAAATGGAATGCTCAGGGCAAAGGACACAGGGCCTTCCAGTGACCCTTTCACAAAAAGTCCCCTCTTCTGAGTCTGAAAGAGCCACTGGACAATGAAGGGCCATAGGAGGAAGAAAAACAGCATGGGACCCAAGAGCCTGAGGGGCCAAGCTGAGCACTGGGGTGTGGTCTCTGCTGCCAAGAGGAAAGGAGTCAGAGGCCAGATCAAGCCTCAGCACTGCCCTTTTTAAGAACCTACTCCCAATTGGGGGAGATTGCCTCACCATAATTGTAGAGACCCTGTCCCCAAGTCAGCACCACTAGTAGGGAAGAGGCTCCCAGTGTGTCTCTAATAGGCTGAACTTCAGTTCCCTCCCACATCTTCCCCTGCCAAGGGAAATCTAAGGTGATGGAAGGAGAGGCTTACAAGCTGTCTCTTATCGGCCACTAAGTAGTGACCTTGTTGGTATGACCTAAACACCCTATATTATAAAAGACATGCCACATATTTCAAATGAGAAACCTCAAATTTTAGTTTCTAAGGATGATTCTGTACTAAAAGGTGCTAGGGCTCCATGCAGAACTGGCTGATTCCCCATGGAATGGGGAGGGGAGATAGGAGTGGGTAGACAACTTCTACCAGAAAGCAAGGTCACTTTTAAAGATTAATGCTGTCATGTTACAATAACATAGGACCTAGCTGGGTGCAATGGCTCATGCTTGTAATCCAGCACTCTGGGAGGCCAGGTGGGTGGATTGCCTGGAGTCAGGAGTTTGACACTGGCCTGAGCAAGAGTGAGACCCCATCTCTAAAACTAGCCAGGCATTGTGACAGGCACCTGTAGTCCCAGGTACTTGGGAGGCTAAGGTAGGAGAACCACTTGAGCCCAAGAGTTTGAGGTTGCTGTGAGTTTGAGGTCCTATGACATAGAACCTATAAGAACATAGAACTCAACTTGAAAGGGTCCCCACTGACCCTTTCAGTCTGAGCATCAAAAAGAATGATGATTGGTTTGGCGCCTGTGGCTCAGTGGACTAAGGCACCAGCCACGTACACCTGAGCTGGTGGGTTCGAATCCAGCCCAGGCCTACCAAACAGCAATGATGGCTACAACCAAAAAATGGCCAGGCCTTGTGGCAGGTGCCTGTAGTCCCAGCTACCTGGAAGGTGGAGGCAGGAGACTCACTTGAGCCCAGGAATTGGAGGTTGCTGTGAGCTATGATGCCATAGCACTCTATCCAGTGTGACAGCTTGAGGCTCTGTCTCAAAAAAATAAAAAAGAATGATGATTGCAGTTGATTAGAATATTAAATCTCTAAAATCCTTGAGTCCATACTGATACTCAAAAAATTAAAACGGGAAGGTAGTGGGTGGATCGTGCAGCTTGAGGTGTGAGGTTCAGACCCTAGGGGTTGGGGGGTGGAGGCGGCTACTGCAATTAAAAGGAACTTGGGACTCACCAGCCACAAACAATGAGGGCCCTGTGTGTGCTGGGCCTCTGCTGCATCCTCCTGACCTTTGAGAGGAAGAAGCTATTCAGTTGGAAGGATTAAATGCATCGCAAATAAGAGCTTAGAGAGAAATCTGAAAAGTTTGCCTTCCAAGCTGAAGTAAACAGAATGATGAAACTCATTATCAATTCATTGTATAAAAATAAAGAGATTTTTCTGAGAGAACTGATTTCAAATGCTTCTGATGCTTTAGATAAAATAAGGCTAATATCAATGACTCAGGAAAATGCTCTTTCTGGAAATGAGGAACTAACAGTCAAAATTAAGTGTGACAAGGAGAAGAACCTGCTGCACATCACAGACACTGGTGTAGGAATGACCAGGGAAGAGTTGGTTAAAAACCTTGGTACCATAGCAAAATCCAGGACAAGCGAGTTTTTAAACAAAATGACTGAAGCACAAGAAGATGGCCAGACAACTTTTGAATTGATTGGCCAGTTTGATGTTGGTTTCTATTCTGCTTTCCTTGTAGCAGATAAGGTTATTGTCCATCAAAACACAACAACGATACCCAGCACATCTGAGAATCTGACTGCAATGAATTTTCTATAATTGCTGACCCAAGAGGAAACACTCTAGGATGGGGAATGGCAATTACCCTTGTTCTAAAAGAAGAAGCATCTGATTACCTTGAATTGGACACAATTAAAAATCTCGTCAAAAATTTTCACAATTCATAAATTTTCCTATTTACATATGGAGCAGCAAGACTGAAACTGTTGAAGAGCCCATGGAAGAAGAAGAAGAAGAAGCAGCAGCAAAATAAGAAAAAGAAAATTATGGTGTTGAAGCTGCAGTAGAAGAAGAAGAGGAAGAAAAGAAGCCCAGAACTAAAAAAGTTGAAAAAACTGTCTAGGAATGGGAACTTATGAATGATATCAAGCCAATATGGCAGAGACCATCAAGAGAAGTAGAAGAAGATGAATACAAAGCTTTCTACAAATCATTTTCAAAGGAAAACAAAGACCCCATGGCTTATATTCACTTTACTGCTGAAGAGGAAGTTACCCTCAAATCAATTTTATTCATACCCACATCTGCTCCACGTGGTCTGTTTGATGAATACGGGTCTAAGAAGAGTGATTACATTAAGCTGTATGTGCGCCGAGTATTCAACACAGATGACTTCCACGATATGATGCCCAAATACCTTAATATTGTCAAGGGTGTTGTGGACTCAGATGATCTCCCCTTGAATGATTCCCATGAGACTGTTCAGCAACATAAACTGCTTAAGGTTATTGGGAAGAAGCTCATCCTAAAACTCTGGACATGATCAAGATTGCTGATAAGAAATACAAAGAACAATACTTTTGGGAAAGAACTTTGTACTAACATCAAGCTTGGTGTGATTGAACACCATTCAAATCTAACATGCCTTGCTAAACTTCTTAGATTCCAGTCTTCTCATCATCCCACTGACATTACTAGCCTAGACCAGTATGTGGAAAGAATGAAGAAAAAACAGACAAAATTTATTTCAAAGTTGGATCCAGGAGAAAGAGGCCGAATAGTCTCGATTTGTTGAGCGAGTTCTGAAAAAGAGCTATGAAGGTATTTACCTCACAGAACCTGTGGATGAATACTGCATTCAGACCCTTCCTGAGTTTGATGGGAAGAGGTTTAAGAATGTTGCCAAGGAAGGAGTGAAGTTTGATGAAAGTAAGAAAAGTAAGGAGAGCCATGAAGCAGTTGAGAAAGAATTTGAGCCTCTCCTCAACTGGATGAAAGATAAAGCCCTTAAGGACAAGATTGAAAAGGCTGCAGTATCTCAGCACCCGACAGAGTCTCCATGTGCTGGTGGCCAGCCAGTATGGATGGTCTGGCAACATGGAGAGAATCATGAAAACTCAAGCATACTGGATTGGCAAGGACATCTTCACAAATTACTATGCCAGTCAGAAGAAGACATTTGAAACTAATCCCACACACCCACTGATCAGAGACATGCTTCGACAAATTAAGGAAGATAAAGATGACAAAAAGTTTTGGATCTTGCTGTGGTTTTGTTTGAAACAGCGACACTTCTGTCAGGGTATCTTTTACCAGACACTAAAGCATATGAAGATAGGATAGAAAGAATGCTTCACCTCAGCTTAAACATTGATCCTGATGCAAAGGTGGAAGAAGAGTCCAAAGAAGAACTTGAAGAAACAACAGAAGACACAGAGCAAGACAAGGAAGAAGACATGGATGCAGGGACTGATGAGGAAGAACAAGAAACAGCAAAGGAATCTACAGCTAAAAAAGATGAGTTGTAAATTATACTTTCACCATTTGGATCCTGTGTGAAGAGGGAATGTGAAATTTAAATCATTTCTTTTGGGAGAGTCTTATTCTGGATGCTCCCCCCAGTCCCCTTCTTCCCTGTACTGTAAAATGTTGGGATTGTGGGTCACAGGAAAAAGTGGGGTTTTTAGCTGAATTTTTTTTATAATTTTATTAAATCATAATCGTGTACATTGGTGCAATCATGGGGCACAATGTGCTTACTTCATATACAATCAGAAATATTTTGATCGTACTGTTAAAGATAGCCTTTATGGCATTTTCTTAATCACTATATGAAGACATTGATATTCTACATTAAATAAGTTTCACCAGTACCCTGCGAAGATGCACTGTAGGTGTGATCCCACCAATTGCCCTCCCTCCACCCATCCTCCTCTTTCCCTCCCCTCCCTTTCCCTTTTCCCTGTATTCCTGTGCTATAATTGGGTTTAGCCTTCATATGAAAGCTATAAATTAGCTTCATATTAGGGCTGAGTACATTGGATAATTTTTCTTCCATTCTTGAGATACGTTGCTAAGAAGAATATGTTCCAGCTCCATCCATGTAAACACAAAAGAGGTAAAGTCTCCATCTTTCTTTAAGGCTGCATAGTATT
>CAUYON010094878.1:0-16695 GCA_963573935.1 Arctocebus calabarensis
GAAAGAAAGAAAGAAAGAAAGAAAGAAAGAAAGAAAGAAAGAAAGAAAGGAAGGAAGGAAGGAAGGAAGGAAGGAAGGAAGGAAGGAAGGAAGGAAGGAAGGAAGGAAGGAAGGAAGGAAGGAAGGAAGGAAAAGAAATACTGAACAAAATTAACATTCGGCTGTTTTTGCTTTGCTTCATGATACCTACACATTTCATCAACACTCCCCACCTTTGCTTTACTGATAAGAAAAGAAGACCTGAAAGAAAAAGGAAATATAGGTTCCCTTTCCTTCTCCACCATAATTTTTGGTGTAAATGGCTAGGTAATACAGGAAAGTAACATGAATTAAAAAGACATGGTAGGGTTTCCTGGTTATCCGTGCTTCTTAGACTAACGTTTGCCTTCTTTCTCCTCTCAAAGCTAGTTTTGGTGCACACAGAAAGCATGCCCTCCTGGGGTGGTCAGTACCTTCATTTGCTGAGTTGCTGATATAACATGATTACCTTGTTCTTGCTCTGAGTCTGCTCAACTCCGACATGAAATGGGTCCAGCAGAAGTCTGTGCTCACAGGGCATTGCTGACATGACAGTATGTGTAAGCAAGGCAGGCCCTGTACTGCATGTGTCTCCTCTGCTCACATGCATGCTTCACTGTTCCACTGATTTATTACAACACCCAAACGTAGAGACAAAAATTATTAAGAATTCCAAGATGGCCACAGAGCATTAAACCAGCAGAGCATCAAACCAAGTGGAGAGCCCTGCCAAGCCCTGAACGTGTGTGACTCTATAGACTACATACCAATGACTCTGGCTCTGCCTGTGTTATTATGTGGCAGGCACTTTTTAAAGTACCAACATATCTTAGTAACTTTAACTCTCTGAGCATGGTGAATATATGATCTAAATGAGGTTCTGTAACAAATGTTTGGAAAGGATTTATTTGAGTATGTCTTTGCTTAAACTGTAATGCCAAAATATTACTCCTTATGGTATATCTACTTAGCATGTTTGGGGGTTAATAAGTCATAAGGACAACAAAAGGAGGCATTGTCCAAGAAATGGTGTAACTTTTAAAAAGCTGCTATGGCAAAGAAAGGCACCCAAATCATCATGATATAAGTCTGTATTGATTATGTTCACACTGGCTGAAAAACTCACTTAAAAAATCAGGAAAGCCGATTTCACCTTTTTGCTCCATTATCTTTAGAATGCATCATCAGTCAGAAAATGACTACTATAACTCTAGGCATCATATTTACACTTTAGGGAGAAAAAAAGAAAGTAACCCATCCTTAGAAACTTCTTTCTACTTTTCAGTAGCCATGAGTATATTATCTATAGCTGCAAGAGAGTCTGGGAAGGTGTGTGTTTTAGCTTTTCAATCTCTTTGGTAGAGAAAGGCAAGGGAAAGAAGGTTGTAAGTAGTTCTAGGATAGGCTATCCATAGTGTTCATCTCAGCCTGGACTCCATGACATTCACACGTTTCCTTATTTTCATCTATTCATTTCATATGGAATACACATCAAGCCAATGTCTCTCTGTAATATCCAGTTCTCTCCAACAGTTTGTGATTCCCTATGGCCTTGCAAACTTAAGCTTAAAACTAAGGCTATCTGTTCTAAATGCAGCCAGTATACAACGGTGGGAGGAGAAATAGAACAACTGCAACAAAAACTCCCATGTGGAAAGGTGTGGATGGGAGGCAAACAGCCCAGATTATTATATACCCTGCAGCTCAGGCAGTGGTGTTTCTCCCCACAGACTCTGGCTCTGCGCTCCAGGGAAATCTTCCCCATTTAGTTTCCTTTACCTCTTGGTTATACATTTTGGAGGACATATTCCTTGTGAACTCTCATGGCCACATTTGAAAGGGGCATTTAGGAAGATGTTCTTTCGGGATGCTTCTCAGATTTTCAGCCATTCGTCTGTATGTTTGAATTCAGTCTTCAAGGTCAATTAGTGAAAGCTGTCAAACAGTCTAGAGTTTTTTTTTCATGTCATTGTTTGGGTTTTGTTGTTTTTGCATTAGAACTTCCCCAGCCCCGAATAACTGGGCTTCTGTCCTGGTTTTCTTTCATTTGCCCCTTCAGGACTACTGTCTACCAACCTCAGTCCTGCTCTGTGCTCCCGAAGCCTGATCCGTACGCACGGCGTCGTGATCATCCTGCTTTTGGACTTTCTGTTGGGTTTGGCCAGTGTGTAGAACTTGAAGATGATACAGGGAGAAGAGATGCGATCTGGGCATACTTTCTCTCAGGTATCTTTCTGCTGGGTTACCAGGGGCCCACCAAGGATAATAGCTCCTGTCAAGCAATCTCTAATTTTGAGAACAGTTCTCTTTCCTTCAAGCCCAGGAATGGAAATGGATCCCCGCTATCCCTCCCCCTGCACTAGGTAGGGGTGCTGCACTAGCTCTGGGGTTTCCTACATCCTCTCTACATCTTTGTCAATTGTCCTTTTAAGAACTCCCTTCAAGGCTCAGCGCCTGTGGCTCAGTGGGCTAAGGCGCCAGCCATGTACACCTGAGCTGGCGGGTTCGAATGCAGCCCCGGCCCGCCAAACAACAGTGTCAGCTGCAACCAAAAAATGGCCGGGCGTTGTGGCGGGTGCCTGTAGTCCCAGATACTTGGGAGGTAGAGGTGGGAGACTCGCTTGAGCCCAGGAATTGGAGGCTGCTGTGAGCTGTGATGCCACAGTACTCTATCCAGGGTGACAGCTTGAGGCTCTGTCTCAAAAAAAAGAACTCTCTTCAAATCACCCAAATTTAGTGTGTGATCTATTTTCCTGCCAGGATTTGAATGCTACAACATCCAGTTTGTTTCTAGTCAAATATTTATATAGTATATGTGTTCTGGAAAATTCCACAGTGTCGTGGAAAATAGCAAAGTGCAATGAAAAGTTGCATGAGCTATTTGAGAGACTTAAATTTTATCTTATTCAGTAGATGGAGAATCAAACTGCTTGTGGATTATAATTATTATACAGCCTGACATTTATGATTATTACATAGCCAAAGAGCAAATAAATGTCTGAAAGTAATAGACAAAGCATGCAGGGCGACACTTGTGGCTCACTGAGTAGGGCGCCAGCTTCATCTACCAAGGGTAGTGAGTTCGAACCCAGCCCCAGCCAAGTGCAACAAAAAAATAGCCGGGTGTTGTGGCAGCCGAGCTGTAGTCCCAGCTACTCAGGAGGCTGAGGCAAGAGAATGGCCTAAGCCCAAGAGCTGGAGGCTGCTGTGAGCTATGATGTCACAGCACTCTACTGAGGGTGACAAAGTGAGACTCTGTCTCTAAAAAGCAAAATAAATAAATAAAAATACAAACACATTTTTAAAAATATACAAAGCATGCAATGTGACAAATGAGACACCATTCAAATTCATGGGTGGTTTTAAAAATAAGTGAGGGATAGTTGTATTTTTATATCCGTTATTTTACAATTGGGAAAAGTGAAGTCAGAGAGGTTAAGTAACTTAGCCATGATTGGACAAATTAATAAGTAATAGAGCTAGGATTCAAGGTGAAGGAGTCTGGCTCTGGGCTCTTAATTCCATCCACTGATTCTCAGTATCCAAATACAGTTGGACTTTAGACAGATAAGTCAGGCATAGCACAAATACTGGAAACCTCAGATCTTAAAATTTGAAACTACATAGTAACCTGTTATTTCTCACAGTTAAATAAAGAGATGATTTCGGAATCGAAAAATAAACTCAGATCTTTTGAAAACCGCAGATTCTATGACTCTTAGAAACTAACCACCATTTACAGGTTGAGTGAGTTTCTCCTTTGTGTTTTCATAACACTGTGAACACACCCTGTTAAAGCTTCTATTACAGTGTTGTAATTGTTTTTATATGTTTGTCTTCTTCTGGTCTGTGAGCTCTTCAAAGGAAAAACTTATGTCATCTTCATTAATGCTTTATAATATGGGTCATTTATTGAAAGACCAGCTAATATCTGACCTCCAAATATCCATCTAATCACATCTTAATTTAGCTACCCATAAAACTAGCCACAGTGTAGTTGAATTTCTACTGGTTTACAGTCATTGACCGCTGCATATTTTAGGAATTACTTGGTATTTTTACTCAGCAGTATTGAGACAAATATTAAGATTTAGTGTAGAAATATATGAAAAGCTAAAAGCTAGGCCTGGTTTCCCTAAAGTGGGCATAGAAATAAGAATCCAATCAAGAGACTTTATTAATTACAGCCTTAAAGTGTTCAGGCATAAATCCAGTCCAGGTAGCCCCTTCCCAGGCCTGACCCCAGTCTAAGGAAGCTTACTGCATCCACAGTCCGTCACTTTATCCAGGAGCTGCAGTGACAGTCCATGAGCGCTAACACTGGACCTGCAACTCTGCTGCTCTCAAGTTAAAAGGTTAGTTTACATAAACTTTCCTGTTGCTTTCTTTTATGTGACAAGCTCCTTCTTTGCTTTTACAAGCAGGAAAAATATTACTGCGACGTTTACCGTATCTCATTTCCTCTTCTTTCAACATTCCAGCAGGGTGGGGACAATGTTGGAAGGACATTTGTCTGGGCATGATTGTTGTGACTGCCCTGGGCTGCTGTATCTGAACCTTGGGGAAAGTGGTGCGAACTTTGGGCAGGTTCTCTACATCTGACTTAATAATCTATCTATCTATCCATCCATCCTAGATACACAGCATTCAATCAATAATATTCACTCGGTAAATGCTGTCTCAATGCCTAGTTTATGCCAGAGACAAGATCAGAGAGCTAGTCCCTACTCTAGAGTAGTTTAGAATCTCCTGGGGAGACAAAATGATCCCATTTGGAACAGTGAATAATACAGAAGACAAATTAATCTCTATCCTCCATAACTTAGGTATATTAATTGTATCTACAAACTGTCTTCATAGCAACACTTAAATTATCGTTTCATTGAATGACTGAGTGCTGTAGCCTCACAAAGAACTGACCAGCACACACAAAGGTTGTCACAAAGAACTGACCAGCACACGGGCCTACTCTCCAGTGCAGCGCTCAGGCACTGTCTCTGCAGCTGCTAGATAAAGCGACTGTGAACACAGCCTGGGATCAGGCCTGGAAAGGGACTACCTGGACTGGATTTATACCCCAATACTTCAAGGCAGTAATTAATAAAGTCCCTTTGTTGGATTTTATTCCAA
Organism: Arctocebus calabarensis; assembly: GCA_963573935.1. NCBI lineage: Eukaryota > Metazoa > Chordata > Mammalia > Primates > Lorisidae > Arctocebus > Arctocebus calabarensis. The sequence goes on from CAUYON010094878.1 coordinate 5,149, forward strand.
AGCTCACTTTAGGTCATTGTGTAGATGACCTGATCTGGTCCCTCAAGGTGTCCACACAGTTTAGCTACTAGAGGGTACACACTAGTCATCCAGACACAAGTAGGGAGGAAATCAAAACTGTGCTGAGATTGTTGCAATAAGAATAAAAGCAAACGATGGGTAAGCAACATGTCCCGTGTAATCTATAAGACCTGCTACAGCTACCTGGAGCACAAAAGCTTCCACCTCTCTTATCTTTCGCTAACTCCTCCTTGCAGACTAGATTTATTTGAGCAGAAAATCCAGTAGCTTCCTCTTGAAGAAATTACACATTTTCTAAGAAGCCCAAACTCTTAGCCCAAGGATCCAGCTTTCCAGTACTAGGGAAAGAGAACAGGGAAGTCTACCAGCAGCCCCAGGCTTGAGCGGCCTCTGCATCTGTCACCGCCACGCAACGCTGCTTTTGAAAGCCGTCCTGTGAAGGAAGGTGCTGCCCTCCCAGTGCTGTTGAGACGTGTCCTTGCTGGATCAGGGCCCTGCCCAGCCCACAGTGCTGCCTCGTGCATGTGTTCTGAAGGTTACGGCTTTCTCTAGTTTATGCTCCCATTTCCTGCCTTTGTTCCCACAATAAAGACTGCTGTGCCACAGCCCACAAGCCCTTTGTGCCTCTACCGCAAGCTGTGCCAAGAACTTCCAGACCGTGAGACCGAGGCTGGATGGTGAGCTCGGTTTGGACAGTACCAATGTCCAGAGGGTGGAACAATACCCACCTAGAAAAATCTAATACATCATTGAAAATATGAATTTGTTGACAAGAAATACTATATATCTACTTTTTTTTTTTTTTTTTTTTTTTGAGACATAGTCTCAACAAGCTGTCACCCTGGGTAGAATGCTGTCATTCTACCTCACAGCAACCTCCAATGCTTGGGCTCAAGCGATCCTATTGCCTCAGCTTTTCTATTTTCAGTAGAGATGGTATCTCACTTTTGCACAGGCAATCCTCTGGCCTCGGCCTCCCAGAGTGTTAGGATGAGGGGCATGAGCTACCACATCCACCATCTACTTTTTCTTTTTCCTTTTTTTGTATTAAATCATAGCTGTGCACATTAATGCAATCATGGGGTACAACATACTGTTTCTTTATAAAGTTACATTTTTATTATAACAATGCTACAGTAATAACATTAGAGAATGTTATAAAAGTTTCTCATAATGTCTATTTTTTGTGTATTTTATACCTTATTTGTTCATATAATTTTTTTTTTTGAGCCAGAGTTTCAAGCTGTCACCTTGGGTAGAGCGCTGTGGCATCACAGCTCACAGTAACCTCTAACTTGGGCTTAAGCGGTCCTCTTGTCTCAGTTTTTCATTTTTTAGTAGCGATAGGGTCTTACTTTTGCTCAGACTGGTCTCAAACTCGTATTAGACAATATTCTTATGTAGCTAACACAGATTGATAATATTTCAACTTATTATCTTGTAAATATGGGTCACATTCTACAGTTTTCATGATTGTTTTCTTTTTTTTTTTTTTGAGACAGAGCCTCAAGCTGTCACCCTGGATAGAGTGCTTTGGCATCACAGCTCACAGCAACCTCCAATTCCTGGGCTCAAGCGAGTCTCCCGCCTCCGCCTCCCAAGCAGCTGGGACTACAGGCGCCCGCCACAAGGCCCGGCCATTTTTTGGTTGCAGCTGTCATTGTTGTCTGGCGGGCCTGGGCTGGACTCGAACCTGCCAGCTCAGGTGTACGTGGCTGGCACCCCAGCCCATTGAGCCACAGGCGCCGAGCCTGATTGTTTTCTTAATAACAGCTTAAGAGAGCAGAGAGAGAAAGAATGAGGGCAGGGTGGGGAAAGAAAGAGCAGAGAGAGGGAAGGAGCGAGGGGGGTGGGGTCTTGGTGTGTGCCACAACTTTTGGGGGCAAAACACGATCGTAAGAGGGACCTTACCTAACAAATGCAATCCATGTAACCTGGTTTCTTATACCCTCAATGAACCCCTAACAATAAAAATAAATATACAAATAAATAACAGCTTAATAGTCTACCCAGATAATATGCATACATTTACCAACGCTTCTCCAAAGCTGTCTCTAGGTTTGGGCAATACAGATAAACCTGCAACACCTGACCATGTGCAGGGGCTCACACCTGGGGACCCTGCCAACACGGTGTAGCTTCCAGAGCCTAATACTACCAGAGCTAAGAAAGAATAAAAGTCACCTTTAGAAATATGGTCCTCCTTCAAGGTATCTTTTTAGTCTCCTAAAACTCTGAATGATCTAACCCTCTACTTTTTTTTTTTTTTTTTTTACTTTTTAACATCCTAAAGAACTGGATACTCTGCCCCAATGCCATCCTGCAATGTCTGAGATATCCAACATGTCAGACACCGAACAGGTTTTGCTAAGAAAGTAGCTATAGATTGAAGGCTGTTACCCCAGTCTTGCTTTAGTTCAGGCATCCTTTATTTGCTTTAAATTTCATTTCCTTTGATTGGAGTTTTCCTTGGGGGAAAAAAGAAAGAAAAACGGAATAGATGTGTGAGGGGCAGGCCGGGCTCAGGAGCCTCTGGAAAGGCAAGGTAAGGAAGTGGGGGGCTGGGGCTGAGACAACTCTAAACGACATCTGGTTCAGGGAGAAAATTCTCTAAATGCAACAAAGTGAAGTAGTTCATCAAAAAGCCCCCCAAATTCAACTGGACATACATGACAAAAACAAAGGCTGTGTTCTATTCTATTTTCTATTTTTTTGTTGTTGTTGTTGCAATCTAGGGTGTGCAAATTAGAAGATAATGGAGGCAATGATCAAGATCACTTGTTCAATTCCAAGCCTACACCATTGCTTTCGACATGGTCAAGGTTAAAACCAGCTTGAATCCCATTTTCTCCTTTGTGTTTGAAGATTTCATTCAAGCACGTAGACATAACTACTTACTGAGACATAAGTCACACAGGAAAAATAAAAGCAATGGTTATTTGTATTGAAAGTTAACCCATAACTATTTTAATGATTTGATGAAAACAAGAAATTTGGTTTAATGAAATTTGCTCTCTCTTAAGTAAAAAGCAGGATGGGACACATTCAGGTGGTTGAACCACTGATAGAACCTGGCAATACTTAACGCACTTACTGACTGACCCAGAGGACAACTGCCATCTTCATCCCACCAGAAAGCAAATATAATAGAAGGTGATTTATGGTTACCAGTTATAAATATCACTCCGTATATTTGAATAATGAGCAGTAAGGCTATTCATTAATTAAATCTGACCAATAGATTTACAGTAAGTAGCTACCAGGCTTAACATTTAATATCTATAAGGAAACCCATAATATTTATCATTTAAATGGAGAACTAAGTTAAATTTAATGTTTGTTTTCCAGTATCTTGCGTGATTTATCCTAACCCATACAGGCACATCATTTGTCATCCATTTGACAGAATGCACTAATTTATTTTTTTGTTTGAAAAAAGGTTTAAATGCACGTTAGCCTAAAGCTGAAGAGGTGAATAGGTTTTCTGCATGGAGATAATACCATAAATAGCACCCCGCATCCACAGTCAATTGTATCAGATTCTACAGCACAGGAGGCTGACAGGACTGGCTTGCTGGGGGCTTCACCAGAGCTTCAGGCAAATCCCTTCCACTCTGAGTCTTCATAACAAAGAGAAGTCAAGCTCAGACAAAGAAGAATGCACATCTCAAGAACATGTGGCTGGCATTTGATCCACTAAATTATCCCAGGCACTTTCTTTGCTCTTTTAAGTAGATGCTTTTGGGACACACAAAATGATTTGTGGGAACTTGGAGCAACTGGAAAAATGCCCAAAAGTGTCCTGATTACCTATAGATATTTTAACTTTCTTCTGAAGTGAAAGAGATTACATTCATCAAAACATCAACTGTCAGATAAATTGAAATAATGAGAGAAGTGGGTTCACGACCTTTCCTATCCCAAGTCTTCTCTCTGGACAGCTTCTAGAAGGATCCTATCCTTTCTCTTGCTCTGATATTCCCCAACAAATGGAAATCTGAGTTTTTCAAAGCTATACTTGGCCCATTATTTTATTTTATGTCTGTCATTTTTGGTCTGGTTTCTCCATTCTTATTCCTTCCAATAGATTTTAGAAGCAATCCCAATATTGAAGATTCTATGTTTTTGAGAAATACCCTCTTGAAGGCATCTCAGCTCCCTCCACACAGAGAAACGTAGTGGTGTGAACACACCTCACACTTCCACTAGCCTCATGCTGGCATCTTTTGCCAAGATACTTCCTACGCCTTTTCACATACGTCATCCCATCTGAGCCTCCTAACTTTATGAATTAGAGAAACCATTATCGTCCCCATTTGCAGATGAGGAAAATAAGAGTCAGAGAAGAAAAATTGTGTTGTAACAGTCCACTGAGGCTGCAATTATGTCGACTGCCCTGTCACCTCAGGATCATTTACCATGCTTCCCGTAAAGAAGAAGGATTTTTCCAGGTGGCAGTTACAATGTGGTAAACAAAACATGGTTTGCTTGCTGTTTGGAAAACGAAACGTATGGGTCCTTTTATTCTAATGGAAATTATGGCATTCAGTTCGATCTTAGGTACCACTAGTGGGTATTATCAGAGGAAGTAGATGAAGACACACAATTGTTTTATTCCATTTGGCTCCTAAGCTTAGCACATAGAACAGGAGGTAATTCCATTCACCCTTGTATGTTTGTGCTCCCAGCCACAGCACAGTTAAGGAAGTTATTCTGCGGGACAATAACCACCGAGGAACTGAGAGGGCTCCTTTCCCAGCAAATGATAGGTAGCAGTGATAACAAAGTGTCGGTCTACGGGGACTGTTCCTGGACTTCTAAGCATCCATGGTTCTCGTGACTCTTGAATGAAGAACTGCACAATATTATTGGTTTTAGAATCTTCGTCTAAGAATGAATATTCTCTCTTCAGAACATTTGATATTTTACTGCCTACTAAGAATTATGTAGCCTCTAAGATATGCCTTTTTGCCTAAAACTTATATTTATAACACTCATGTGCAGTAACTAGACTAGGCTTTGGGTGTGTTTATTTCTCCTTTCTATTAACAGGGCTTTTTACTTATGAATCAGTTAGGAAATGTGCCTGCACATAACAAAATATCCAAATAAAACTGGCTCAGAAAATAGGGGTTTTTTTGTTTTTTGTTTTTTTTTTGAGACAGAGCCTCAAGCTGTCACCCTGGATAGAGGGCAGTGGCATCACAGATCACAGCAACCTCCAACTCCTGGGCTCAAGCAAGTCTCCTGCCTCCACCTCCCAAGTAGCTGGGCCTACAGGCATCCGCCACAATGCCCAGACATTTTTTTTTGCTTGCAGCCATCATTGTTGTTTGGTGGGCCTGGGCTGGATTCGAACCCGCCAGCTCAGGTGTATGGGGCTGGCACCTTAGCCTGTTGAGCCACAGGTGCCGAGCCTCGAAAAATAGTTTTATTTTACATAGCAAGAGGCCCCAAAGCAGGTAGTCCTAGTGTTGGTTAATATAGGAGTTTAGCAATGGTAGCACTTCACATCTACAGTGAACTTTTCTTTGACAATAATGCCAAGAACATTCAGTGGGGAAAAGACAGTCTCTTCAGCAAATGGTGCTGGGAAAACTGGATATCCATATGTAGAAAACTGAAACTACATCCTTGTCTCCTGTTATATACAAAAATAAAGTCAAAATAGTTTAGAACTTAAATCTGAGACCTGAAAGTATGAAATAACTAAAAGAAAACATTGGGGAAAGGCTTCAGGACATTGGTCTGTACATTGATTTCCTGAGTAACAAATACCCCCAAGTCAAAAGCAACCAACGCAACATCGGACAAAAAGGATCCCTCAAGCTGAACACCTGCACTCCAAAGGAAACAATCACCAAAATGAAGAGACAACCCATCGAAAGGGGAAAAATACTTGCAAACTTCCCATCTGACAAGGGATTAATAACTAGAATCTATGAGGAGCTCCAGCAACTCAACACAAAAAAGTCAAATAATCTGATGTAAAAATGGGCAAAGGATCCGAATAGACATTTCTCAAAAGAAGGCATACAAATGGCCAGCAGGTCTATGAAAACATGCTCAATATCATTAGTCATCAGAGAAATGCAAATAAAAACTACAATGAGATATCATCTCACCCCAGTGAAAACGACTTTTATCAAAAAGACTGGCAATAAGGAACTCTTGGGGGATGTGGAGAAAAGGGAACTCTTATGCACTGTTGGGAATGTACATTATTGCAACCATATAAAGAAAAAGTATGAAGGGAGCTCAAAAATTCTGAAAATAGAACTACCGCATGACACAGCAACCCTACTGCTGGGTATATGTGGGTCACTCTGCAGGTTTTGAGACAACTTGAGTTATGGTCCATTATTTCACTTTCAAGAAACACAGTTGACGGCATCCTTTCTGATTCACCCCCTACAAGTTTCAACTTGCTCAGCTTATTGGTGTGCTGGAAGGGACACACAGATTTAATATTTCTTGATTTTTGTGTAGCTCAAAACTTTTGTAATGATCTATGGATACCCAAAAGTAGGGAATTTGGCATATTGAAAAGACATCTGCACTCCCATGTTTATTGCAGCACTATTAACAATAGCCAAGATTTGGAATAAACCTAAGTGTTCACCAGTGGTAAATGGATAAAGAAATTGTGGTACACAGACACAATCAGGTACTATACAGCCCCCCAAAAGAATGAAATCCTGCCATTTGCAACAACCTGAGTGGAGCTGGAGAATATTGTGTTAAGTGAAATGAGCCACACACAGAAAGACGCATCTCACAATTGTGAGCTCCAAACGCTTTTGATTGCACACTCTGTTGAAAATAAAACTGTATATCAATCCCCATATATGTCTATTCGTTTTTATTTATTTGTTTGGTTTTTTGCTTGCTTGCTTATTTACTTTTGAGACAGAGTCTCACTTTGTCACCCTCAGTAAAGTGCCACGCGTGGCGTTATAGTTCAAAGCAACCTCAAACTCTTGGGCTCTAGTGACCCTCTTGCCTCAGCCTCCCAAGTAGCTGGAACTTCAGGCACCTGCCACAACACCCAGCTATTTTGAGAGAAGGGGGTCTCTCTTTTTCGCAGGCTGATCTCAAATTCCTGAGCTCAGGCAAACCACCCATCTTGACTTCCCAGAGTGCTAGGATTACAGGCATAAGCTACCGTTCCTGGTCACAATTTTTAAATAAATATATATGAACAATATCCCCACAACCATTACTGATATTTAATTTATTTCTTATTATTTAAAAAAAAATCACTGTACATTACTGGGTTATGCTAATCCCACTTTGGAGACCACAGTTCTACATGGATTTTCTTTCAATCTGGCCAGCAGAGTCCCGGCCCCAGTCCCCCTTAAACACTGTCTTGGATTCCCTTGGGACTTGGGTTCCCTGTCCTATCCCGTCATGGAGGGGAGAAACTAGCTCCTGTATAGAGGGAGATGGCTTCAGGGACATCTTGGGCTTCTCACTTTCATTTAGACCCTTCTTGACTTCTCAACTACTGTGTCCTGTGGCCCCCAAACCATCTGCCCCTAGTTCTATGCCTACCTCGCTGCAGTTCAGCATCAGCTTGCATACACTGTTTTTCTGTCTAGATCATGGGTCTGCAAATACTGGTGATGCCTGGAGCTTGGCTTCTAGGACCAGTGGGTATGTGGAATGTGAGTACCCCAGGCTATCTAAAGCCATCAGAGCAGTGCTGTGAGCATGATCCTGTTTCTGGAGCATTAGAACTTCAGACTCTGACCCTGCTTCAAGGCAGCCTCTAGTCCTAGAATGAAAGAAGCAAGTCAACTGGACTGAATAAAGAGGCAAGTCCTAGACTTCTGGCTCACCAGCTTTCCTGGGGGCACCCTCTTTCCTTACTACCACAGCTCCCCAGAGATGGCTTTTAAACAGCACTTATTTTTCTCAACAGTTTGATTGATCCATAATTGATGTCCAGTAAATTCCATACCTTTAAACTACAGGATTCAATACATTTGACACGTGTATGCACCGTGAAACCATCACCGTGTTCGTGATCGTGAACCTGTTCATCACCTGGGGCCCCCTTCCCCACGTCCTTCCACAGGCAACTACTGATCTGCGTCCTGTCACCATAAATTAGTTCGCATCTTCTAGAATTCTATACAAATGGAAGTACACAGGATGTTCTTTTGTTGTCCAGCTGCTTTTCTAGCCAGTCTTTTTCATTTTAGCCGTTCTAACTGATCTGTGCTACATTAGATTGTGATTTTAACTTGCCCCTCCTTAGTGAAGCTAATGAGGCCGACCTTCTTTTCACATGCTTGATTACCAACTGTACATCTTCTCTGGTGAAATATACATTCACATCTTTCGTCCATTTTTAAATTGAGCTGTTTATCTTCTTATTTTTGGGTTTCAAGAGCTCTCTGTGTTCTCTGCATGTCAGTTCTTTATTTACGTATCATTTGTAATTTATCTTCCAGATTGCGACTTGTCTTTCCATTCTCTTAACAGTGTCTTCTTCGACAGCATCTCTTAATTTGTGTCAGAGTTCATGCCTTTTAGACTTTCTAGACTGAGCCCCTGAAGGGCATAGACTATAAATTATCCCCTGGCGTCCTCAGCCCTCTCACGACGCCTGACACGGAGAAGATGCTCTTTGAAAGTTATCTTTTCTTCTCCTCACTTCACTGCTCAAAATTCTCAAAGGGTCATATTTAAAAACCAAAATTTCCCATATTAAGGTATTTTCAGTGTGCTTTCAATAGTCTATAGCTTATTTTATTTTTGTATTTGGATATAAATCACAACCATAAAATTTACCCTTTTAAAGTGTAAAATCTGGAGGTTGTTCACATGTTCATAAAACTGTATCGCCACTACCGCTGATTCCAGAACATTTTCATCACCATTACCCCCCCCCCCAGAAAAAACCCATAGGCAGTGAAGCCGTGATTCATGCTTTTCTCCCCCAGCTGCTGGCAAATACTAATCATCTTTGTGCCTCTACGGATCAGCCTGTTCTGGACATTTCGTATGAACGTAATCATGCAGTATGTGGCCTTTTGTGTCTGGCTTTGTTCTTTTAGCATAATGTTTTCAAAGTCTATCCATGTTGTACCATGCATTAGTATTTTATTCCTTTTTATAGCTAAGTAATTCTTCATCATGTATAGATATATGGTCATGCATCGCTTAACAGCGGGGACAAGTTCAGTGACAATTTCGTCACTGTGGGAATGTCATAGAGTGAACTTATACAAACCTAGATGGTATGGCCTGCCACACACCTGGGCTAGACAGATGGTCTACTGCCCCCAGGTACAAACCTGTACAGCCAGGAACTGTACTGAATTCTGGGGCCATTGTGACACAATGGTAAATATTGTGTTACCAAACGTAGAAAAGGTACAGTAAAGATATAGTATAAAAGAAAAGAAAAGGTACACCTGTATAGAGCACTTACCATGAATGGCACGTGTAGCTCTGGAAATGGCTCTGGGTGAGCCGATAAGTGCGTGGTAAGTGAACGTGACCACCTGGGACACAACACCACTATAGACTTTACAACTTTACAAATCGTACCGTTAGGTGTCACCAAATTTATAAAAATTTTTTTCTTCAATAACCAATTAATCTTAGCTTATTGTAATGTTTTTACCTTATAAATCTTGTAATTCTTTTTAACTTTTTGACCCTTGGTAATAGCTTAAAACACAAACACATTGTACAATTGCATAAAAATATTTTCTTTCTTCATATTCTTATTCTGTAAGCTTTTTTTTTTTCGATGTTAAATTCTTCTTTTCACTTTTTCAAATTTTTGTTTTAGGCTGACCCAAGGTCAGGATCATCAGTACCACTGTTTTCCCCCTCCACATCTTGTCCCATTGGAAGTCTTCAGACACAACAACAGGCCTGGTGCTGTCCATCTCTGTGATAACAGTATACAGTATTCTCCCGAGAACCTTCTCCATGGGGTGTCACTCTTTTCAGAAATATGTTTGTGATGGTTTGCTTGGTTTCTTTCTTTTTATTCAATGTAGATTTTCTTGTAAGCACATAATGCACATGAACAGTCCTCTCTGTTAATGAAAACCTTTTGAGTTCAGGTCCATGTTTTCAAGCTTTTTAGGAAGCTTGTTGAAGTCTGAAAAAGCTTCTGCTGAACTCTTCTCTATGAGTGTTCTTGGAGACTCACCAGTCATGGGAATTTTATTTCTATTTTTTTTTTTTTTGCAGTTTTTGGCCAGGGCCGGGTTCAAACCTGCCACCTCCAGTATATGGAGCTGGCGCCCTACTCACTGAGCCACAGGCGCTGCCCCAGTCATGGGAATTTTAAAGCTAACCTTAAGGAACCACTGCCAGATATGTGGTCCATCATTGATGGAAATCTCACTCTATGGCGCACAGCTATACCACATTTTGTTTATTCATCAACAACCCTACTGGACATTTGGATTATACCCACTCTTTGGCTAATAATGATGCCACTAGGTATTTTTGCATTTAGAAATTGTTTCATGTCTTGGATATATTTGGGTTATGTCGTCTGCTTCTCCAGGCAGCTGCCAGGCTTTCCAGTCATTATTGCAGGCATTATTCCAATCACCCTGAGAGGAAGGGTAGCAATGGGACAAGTTAAAATGCTACAAATCTTATTGCTTTTACTAACAGTCAGCCATTTTTCTTGAATAAACACATTGCAGATTGCTGAAAGCCTTTGATAAATTTCTAGAATCCCAAAAAAAGTTGACTGAAAAAAATTTTTTTACCAGTTTTATAATTGCTTTTATGGAGAATTTACTTTGATGCTACCTCTCTGTAGCTTATTTAAGGCCCCATATTTGCTACTCAATGTTTGTGTCCAATTACCATATTTTTGCATGGCTAACTCCTATCCATCCTTAAGACTCAGCTTAAAGGTCATTTCCTTGGGCAATGGTATACTTCCTGCAAATTAAACCCAACACAGGAGCTGATTAAGTGAGTCAGATGCTGTCCCAGATGCTTTTGTTCAATGAGTAAAGGGAGAGAGCTAGATCTATGCCAAGTAATCACTCACCTTTCCCAGTCCTCCTTGTCCGCTCTCTGCAGTAGCCCTTGAGGCTCTGCAGACCATAGCACAGTTTTCTGTGCTAGACGATTGCTTGGTCAGGGTTTCAAAAAGCATATTCAAGTAGAAAGCAGTAAGTTGGGCTGGATAACATCTGGACCCGTTGTAACCAGAAACTGCATGTTTTCTGGAATGAAGAGGGCAATTACTCTGATGATTCACCAACAAAGCCATAATACTTTTTAAAAAAATTATGGAACACATATAAATTGTGTTTTTTTATGGCCCCAGAAAAAGAAACATAAATATGGCTCAGAGCCTGTGGCTCAATGGGCTAAGGCGCCAGCCACGTACACCTGAGCTGGCGGGTTCAAATCCAGCCCGGCCCGCCAAACAACAATGTTGGGTGCCTAAAGTCCCAGCTACTTGGAAGGCAGAGGCAGGAGACTAACTTGAGCCCAGGAATTGGAAGTTGCTGTGAGCTGTGATGT
>CAUYON010094880.1:0-28087 GCA_963573935.1 Arctocebus calabarensis
TTCCAAAATGGATGTATTAGTTTACATTCCCACCAGCAATGTAGAAGTGTTCCCTTTTCTTCACATCCGCGCCAACATCTCTGGTTTTGGGATTTCATCATGTGGGCTAATCTTACTGGAGTTAGATGATATCTCAAGGTAGTTTTGATTTGCATTTCTCTGATAATTAAGGATAAAGAGCATTTCTTCATGTGTTTGAAGGCCGTGCGCTTGTCTTCTTTGGAGAGGTTTCTTTTCAGTTCTTTTGCCCATCCTGAGATGGGATCTCTACTCCCCATTCTTTCTAACTACATAGTCAAAACACAAAAGAATAATTTATTATATGGATTGATGGTATTAATAAATATGCTTCTTTTTACTGAGTATAATTTCCCAGATACAATGTTAAGTATTTTTCTTTATCTCATTTAATCCTCAAACAATTCTATGAGATAGAATTATAGTGCTATGATATGAATGCAACCCTTAAAAAACATGTGTTGGAAACTTAATCCCCAATGTAATGGTATTAAGAGGTGGGATCTTTAAGAGGTGATTAGGCCTTGAGGACTTCACCCTCAGGAATGGATCAGTGATGTTATCACAGGAGTGGGTGGGTTCCTCATCAAAGGATGAGTTCAGTCCTCTCTCTTGCATGCATGCACTCTTTCCCTCTCTCTCTCCCCCTCCTCACTTCTTAGCTCTTCCAACAAGAGATAATGCAGCAAGAAGGCTTTATTAGATGCCAACCCCTACATCTTGGAGCAATATATTTGTATGTTAGGAATTACCCAGTCTGAGGTATTGTTATAGAAGCACAAACAAACTAAGACAGGTAATATTATCTGTATTTAAAAATAAACAGGCCAAGCTGGGTGTCTACAGCTTAGTGGTTAGGGCACGGGCCACATCCTCCTGGGCTCATGGGTTCAAACCCAGCCCAGGCCTACAAAACAAAACAAAAACATAGTCAGGCGTTGTGGCGGGCACCTGTAGTCCCAGCTACTAGTGAGGCTGAGGCAAGAGAATTGCTTGAGCCCAAGAGTTTGAGGTTGCTGTGAGCTATGATGCCATTGCACTCTACTGAGGGTGACAAAGTGAGACTCTGTCTCAATTAAAAATAAACAAACAGGCCAAATGTGGTGGCTCATACCTGTAACCCTAGTACTCTGGGAGGCCAAGGTGGGAGAATCCCTTGATCTCAGGAGTTTGAGACAAGCACGAGCAAGAGTGAGACTCCATCTCTACTAAAAATAGAAAAACTTGCTGGGCAGAGTGATATGGGCCTATAGTCTTAGCTACTCAGAGGTGGAAGGACAGATTAGACCCAGATGAACCTGGGCAACATAGTGTGATCCTGTCTCAAAAAAAGAAAAAAGACAAAAGTATGTCAAAGATGACCTAAGTTAGGAATTATTTTACTGCAATAAACAGAAACATACTCAAACTAGGTCAAGAAACAAAAAGAGTATTAGAAGAATACAGGAGTATCTCATGGAACCTGTGTTCAAGAAGTAAAGTCAAGCCTAAGAAATCTGGAATGTTACAACCCAGGATACTTCTTTTCAGAACTCAATTGTCTCTTGCTTGTTTTGTTCTGCATATGTGCTCATTCTTTTCTCTTTCTGCAATCACTGTTTGATGCTAAGATACCTAGCTTTTCACAGTATGACTACTTACCAGTGTCAAGGCCCAACACCACCTGACTAAAGTCTCTGCATACCTTTTTCAAATTCCAAATTGGTACAGCTTAGGTATTGACTTTTTACCCAATAAACCAGTGGTTCTCAATCTATGAGTCATGATCCACAGAAACTGTATTAAAAGGTCGCGTCATTAGGAAGGTTGAGAACCGATGCAATAAACTGATTAAAAAGAGAAAAAGCAGGTTGGAGACACAAGTTACTAAAATAGAGGTTAAATTCTTTTCAGTAGAGGTTCTGATGTGACAGTTTGATATATGATAAATATTTCTATCATCATGGGAGGAGAAAGGCCCTTTGAAGCTTATCATTACTGATTTAAACCATAAAAGTTTTACTACAAAAAAGTTTAACATGCACACTTTTTTTTTTAAATCATAAAGACTGCTATTCCTTTTTGTCTTCCCCCAAGTTCCCCTTTCAGTGTTCTCATTTATTCCCTTAATTTTAATTATCACTTCTCCAAAGATTGTTTCCAATTATATATACAAAATTAGTCTCAACTTCTGTTCCTACCTTCAGTACCAGCTAACCAACTGGATACCCTGGATATCCTGCGGTTAACCTCAATACACTTAAAACCAAGCTTGTCATCCTGGCTTCCAAAGAAGCTCCTCCTTTTGACTTTGTTATGTCTGCCTTCCTGAGTTCTCGGAACTTGAAATAACTGTTGACTCTTCCTTTTCCAAAACCTTCCATACAGGTCACCAAACCGGTGATTTTTCCTTTCCAGTATCTCCATTTCATTCATTTTTTCCTTCTTATTTCCAATTCATCACCCAAAATTATGACTCTCCTTATAAAAAACATTAACTATATCCTATTATTAAAAAGGTACTTCTATCTCAAAATTACAATCTGACTACTATGTGTTAAAACCAGTAAAAGACTTGGGCAGCACAGTTTCTTGTGTATATATACACTATTGCACAGTAATTTAATATTAAGTCATTCTATTAATATTATAGCTTTTTAACTCCTGCTGGCCTATATCATGTAAAACAGCAAAACTAAATAAAAACACAAATGTCATTAAGGTATTTAGTTTGTTGTTATTGTTGCTACCGAGAGGATAGAGCTAGGATAAGATAAAAATGACAAAAATAACTACAGTCAATAGAATCTGCTTCTTAAAATAGTAGGTTTTCCTTTCATCTCTAGGAAACCCTAATATCCAATTATAAAAAAATATGCAATCCAAACCAAATAACACGGCTTGGCGCCCATAGCGCAGTGTTTACGGCACAACCACATACACTGAGGCTGGCGGGTTCAAACCTGCCTGGGACAGCTAAACAGCAATGACAACTGCAACAAAAAAATAGATGGGCGTTGTGGCAGGTGCCTGTAGTCCCAGCTACTTGACTGGACAAGAGAACCACTTAAGTCCAAGAGTTTGAGCTTGAGACAAGAGAATCACCTAAGCCCAAGAGTTTGAGTTTGAGACAAGAGAATCACTTAAGACCAAGAGTTTGAGCTTGCTGTGAGCTATGGCGCCACCAGCACTCTACTGAGGGCAACAAAGTGAGACTCCATCTCAAAAACAACAACAACAAAAACAAAAAACCCCAAATAATGTCAGAATAAATTTTAAAATGTCAAATTTTAAAAACCTGTAGTGGCTGGGCATGGTGGCTCAATCCTAGCACTTTGGAAGGCCAAAATGGAAGGATTACTTGTGGTGAGGAGTTTTGAGACCCGCCTGAGCAAGAACAAGACTCTCTCTCTCTACAAAACATAGAAAATTTAGGCAGATATAGTGGCACACACCCCTAATCCCAGCTACTACTTGGGAAGCTAAGGAAGGAGGATTGCCCAGGAATTTGAGGTTGCAGTGAGCAATGATCATGCCACTACACTCCAGTCCAGGCAACAAAGCAAGATACCATCAGAAAAAAATATAACAATATAATTTTTTTAAAGCTATAGTTTATATTTTGTATTACTAATAATTATTTCAGCATTACCATCACAGAAATCATATGATGCTAGAGCTAGAAGAGAATTTTGCAATTATGTAGCTAACATATTAATACATTAAAACATCTAGTTATCTCTCATTTATCAATTCATACAAATAACTAAATGCCCTCCATCTCCATACTCTGTGTAAGACACACAAAGACCATTTTGATCGATGGCCATGGCTAATTTTAATTTGAAAAGAATAAAACAGGCTATTGCACTTTACCTACGGTGACAAAGTGAGACTCTTATCTGAAAAAAAAAAAAAAAATTCCAGGTGTACCAATAGTTAATTGAGTTTCTCAAACCTGTTTATGCCAGCTGAATTTATTATAACACATAATTTACTTAAGCTTTATATAAACTGATAAAATGACTGTAAAAAAGAAAGTTGTTGTATTGAAAACTAATTGAATGCTTCAGGTGAATCACCAAATAAAGTTTAATTAATTGTCTATAGATAAGACATCTATCGTAGATGGGAAGGAAAAATATACTAAAGGAATTCTATACCCAAGTTTGATTTACAAGGATCTTTAAGCTTTTAATCAACATTAGAGAAAATGACTGGCATTATTAGACAATGGGTATAATTTATGCATGAAAGTCAACCTGAAACTCCATAAAAAAAAAAATCAACGGAACAATATTCATTTACACATTCAATCCACAATGACATATCGAACATCTTCTCTGTGCCAGGTATTGTTCTAGGGCGGCAGTTCTCAAGCATTTTGGTCTCAGGACACTTCATATTCTTTAAAATTACTGAGTAACCCCAAAGAACTTTGTTTTATAGGTAATAACTACTGTTAATATTTACCATGTAAGGAATTACAGCTGCAAACAAACCTGAAGAATACAGCAGTGCACATTCAATTAGCCATCACAGCAATAATGCCATCACATATGCAGCTTCTGGAAAACTCAACTGAACTCATGTAAGGGGATAACTGAGAAAGTCAAACAATGTGTTAGTTTCATTATGAAAGTAGTCCAGCTTTACAGATAACCTGAAAGAGTATCAGGGACCCATAACAGATCCGGAACCTCTCTCTGAGAACTACTGTTATGTGGCTGAGAAGCCAATAATGAGAGACATATTGACCCTTCTCATGTAATTTATTGAAAGAGCAAGACATTAAAGCAATAAATCAATAATGTATAATTTCAAGTAGTGACAAATGCCATGAAAAATAAAACAAGTAAGGACAAAGAGAGTGAAAGGTGGAGAGGTGAGGGGAGGGAATACGAATAATTATTTTAATAGGATGGCCAGAAGGGAGCATTGAAGAAATGAGAGACATACTAAAGTCTGAGGGAATAATGTTTCAGAAAGGAGAAGAAAATGTAAAGGCCCTGGAAGCCCATGGAGGATTCTGAGCATGAGAATGACCTAATCTGATTATAGTTTTTAAAATATTACTCTGGCTTCCACAAGGAACAGACTGGGAAAAATAGGCACAAAAATGGAAGTAGATAAATTAGAAAGTTATTACAGTAGTCCTGCAAGAAATATTGATAGTTTGTATAGTATGGTAGCAGTAGAAGGATGATATTTGAATAGATATAGATTTAATTGGAAAGATAAGCTATAATAATTACTGAAGGACTAGTTAAGGGGTTGGGGGATTAAAAGAAATGAAGAGAAGGTGGTTCCTAGGCTTTTGCTTCAGAACAATTAGGTAAATGTTGCCATTTATTGCAATATAGAGAAATCATGGGAGGTGGGAGAGATAGGGATAAAATCAAGCTTAACATGTTTACTTGTAATCAAAATAAAAATACTAAATATGCAGACCTGGAATTCAGATAGAGGTTGGTGCAGGAAATGCACAATATGAAATCATCAAATATTCAAATAGAACTAGAAGAGATTACCCAAGGAATAAATGTGGTTGAAGAAGTTAGCAGAAGAACTGAGAAGTGGAATTAAGCTCTGTATCAAAACCTATCAAATTAATACACATGCTTGTACGTGCTCTTTTTTATGATGAGAGCCTTTTTCAAATAACTTCAGGTCAATGGTATCAAATAAGAGAGGGTTTATTTCAGTACCTCCCTTTTCATCTGAGGGCACAGACTTGAACATCCATTAAGAAGCATTCTGGAACTTTCTGGAACTCCTCTCTTAAACCAGTATCTCACACTCTGTGTTCTCCAGCACACATGCAGATGTGTGCACACCTCTTCAACATACACCTATTACCCTTACTCCTTTTCCTATGACCTTAGAGTTGTCTTTCCTTTGTGTTCTCACAACTGTCTTTGCATATTTCTATGGAAGTCCTTTTCAACATTATATATAATTATTTATCCTTTAGTGGTGTGAAAGTTTTGTTATGAGCAAGAACCATGACCTTCATCTTTGTATCCCTAATTCCTTGCATAGTGAGTGTATCTGGTAAATAATAGGCTCTCACTGAATGTTTCCTGAATAAATAAGGGAAGGAAGAATGACTTACCCAAGGTCGTTTCCACTGATACTAATAGGAAAACAGGGATTACAGCCTAGGTCTCTGTACAGCCAGATGTTCTAGCTCCACTCCAGTTTGTCATTCAAAGAACTCCACACTCAAGCCTTGCCTTACTTACGTATTTTATTTCCTGTTTATCATCTTTTGAATCCAATATATTCAGTTTTGACTACAAGTCTGGTGACCTGACCAAAATTCATTTTTCCTCAGTCTGTCTAGAACTTATGCCTCTAGCTCATTTCTCACCTCTCCCATAAAAGCCCTTCCTCACACTCCAGCCTTTGGTCATCTCTCCCATTCTTTCCCCTCACCTTCCACAACTACTTTTGGCAAATTCCTATGAAATCTGATTTCTGTCCTTACAACTACATCAAAGTGTTCTCTCAAAGTATACCAAAGGACTTTGTAACAGTTAAAGTATAATTTTCAAAATGGTAAAATCATGACTCATACAAATATAAAATGCATATGTAGTGAATTTTACTCAATTCACTAACGAATGAAGAAATACATAAAATATTAAAACTCATTCAAATGAGATTGTGCTTTACTATTCCCCACTGTACAAAATCCATTTGTAGCACACAAATGTAATTTGCATTGATTAGTATAGGCAGAAAACATTTGAACTGCTATCAGTTTTCTATAATTTAACTTTTATTCCTTTTTATAGAGTTGTAAAACAGTCTTGTCAATCAAAGACAAAGAAGCATATCCCTTAAATAGAATCATATCACTCCTAGATGGTCCTCTACACAATATCTAGCATGCTAGATATACGGTAATTTCCTTTGCCCACTTCCACATCTTTTATATTTTTCATGCATAACTGTCAAAACTAATCCTAATCTGACTTCTCTAACACAATGCAAAAAACAAACAAAAATCTCACTACATTCAGTTTCCCTGATATAGCACTCTCCTAGCTCTGATTCTCTTCTCTCTCCTTCACCAGTTCTTCTTCTTTTTTTTTTTTTTTTGAGACAGAGTCTTACTTTGTTGCCCCCATGGCATCACAGCTCACAGCAACCTCAAACTCTTGGGCTTAAGTAATTCTCTCGCCTCAGTCTCCCAAGTAGCTGGGACTATAGGTGCCCACCACACTGCCCAGCTATTTTTTTTTGGTTGTAGTTGTCATTGTTTGGCAGGCCCTGGGTGGGGTTTGAACCCACCAGCTCTGATGTATGTGGCTGGCGCCCTAGCCACTGAGCTACAGGCACCAAGCCTCCTTCACCGGTTCTTATCTTAAATATAGTATTCACCAAGGCTTTGACTGGGCCTTATTCTATCCAATCTTATCCAGTCATGCTTCATCCATTATTTATTATAGGAATTATTCCCACATGCACAGCTCTAACATCTATAATCCCATACTTAAAATTCTATGCTCTCCATTTTACATATCAAAATCTTAGCAGTCAAATTCATCAATGACTTACACTAAGCTCATTCTTTCCTCATCTTAATATCGTCTATTTTTGTGTTCCCTAACTTAGTTAATGTCCTCTAATTGTCACAGAGTCACAAAGTATGAGTATCTTACATTCTCTTTTCTTCCTTACCCTCCTCCTGTATGAAAACGTCTTTTCCAGGCAGTCATCTGAGTCCTAAGCCATCAATAGCACTTCTATAATAATCTTTCTCTTGCATCTTTCCCTTCCTCACAGCCTTTTCCCTAGTTCAAGCCCACATTACCTTTCACCTGAATTACTGATAAACCCCCAATTGGTATCTTGTCTCTCTCTTCTATTATTCATTTATTTGCCAAAGTTGTATTTTCCTAAACAGGATCAAAGCTTTTCTGAACTGTATGCACTTTCTGATCTCAGTTCTTTTACATAATAGGCATTTGTTGTTTAAGGGTATCCACCTATTCCTACTTTAGTTATTTCAGTACAGTTAAGCTGATTCCACCAGTGAAGCACACAATGACTGGTTCTGAAATTGACCCCAACAGAGCTGCTGAAGTGCCACAAGACTTGCTGAGACTTTCGGGGCACAAGCATGTTTTTTTACGGCTGAAACTGCTATTATTATTGTGATAATTTACTACCAGAGGACAGCTTGTCTGAGAAGTCAAGGCAGAATAAATGAAGTTCAGAGATTCAAAGAGAGAAATTTGATCCTAGTGATACCTTTTAAGCCCTAGCATCAACACATGTCTGAAGCCAGTTTCCTTGGATTGTCCACTTACATCTACTAATAAGCATTCTTTTTGGTTAAGCCTGTTTGACTCAAGCAACCCACTAGCAACCAAAACAGGACTAAACAACACCGCCTATCTTTTCATGCACCAAATGACTCAGCTACATCAGCCTCCTCACCAGTTTCAGCTTTCTGTGTCTTTCCTTATTTTCCTTCAGTTTGGAATTTTCTTCCCTTTGTTTGGAATCCCCTTCCTTCCAGTAGCTTATTAAGAACTACCTTATATTTCAAGGGTCAGCTCAAATACCTCAGAGAAATAATCACTCAAGACTGGAAAAAGAAGCAAAAGGCCAAATTACACAAGGATTTTAAACCATGCTATGGCTTGCTGAGCTTTAATCTAAGGGTAAAGAAACATTGTTCATGAGTTTCAAAATGACATTATCAGATCTGCAATTTTAAAAGGTCACTCTGGTTGCTGTGTAGAGAATGAAGTAAAGAAAGGCAAGGATGGTAGTATGGGCTGAAGAGGCAATGGAGAGAGAATACATTTTTATAATTATTTTATTTCTAATTAAATCCCCCTCTGTACTATAAACTCCCTGAGAGCCTAGAAATTATCTATCATTTTACCCACAGAAATTAGCAAGTTATTGGCACACAATAAAGACTCAAATACTTTTGGAATGACTGAATATATAACTAATATTCTAATCTATAAATTATTTGAGCAACTGCATAAATGGAGTATCATTTATGAAGATAGGAAACACAGGAAAAGTCAATTTGGGCCTTTTTTTTTCTTTGTTTTTGAGCAATAGAGAAGGGAGATGAACTATTTTGAGCGAGTTGAGTAACGGGTAATACATTCAAGCTGCCAAATGGATATGCAGGATACACACTATTATCCCACACATTTGAGGATCAGAAGAGAGATTTGAGCTAAAGTTACTGATTAGAGAATTCTGGTCATAAATGTCTAGAAGATAACTGACTTTATGAGAAGAGATGAGATTGCCTAAGAACATATAAAATGAAAAGAGAATGGAGATCACAAACTACAGGGGCATTTAAAAGTTAAAGAGGCCAGCACAGAGGCTAGCGCCTGTAATCCTAGCACTCTGGGAAGCTAAGGAGGGTGAATCCCTTGAGCTCAGGAGTTCCAGACCAACCTGAGTAGGACTGGGTCTCTACTAAAAATAGAAGAAAACTAGCTAGGCATTGTGGTGGGCGCCTGTAGTCCCAGCTACTTGGAAGACTGAGACAAGCGGATTGCTTCAGCCCAGGAGTTTGGGGTTGCTGTGAGCTATGATGATGCCACAGCACTCAACCTAGGGCGACTGAGTGACACTCTGTCTCAAAAAAATAAATAAAATAAAATAAAATAAAAGTAAAGATTAAACAAGAAAAGAAAAGCCAAGGAGGAACACTAATCATAGCTCTGACTGAAAAACAAACATAGGAGGGTCCTCTAAAGCCAAGGGAAGAAGGGAAAGGTGTAGTCAAACGTGTCAAACATTGTAAAAGAGGAAGGGAGCAAAAAATTAAAAGTATTCTTTTCATAAAAACAGTTTTGGTAGAGTGGGTGGGGGTGGAACTGGAGGCTACTTAGTATGGAGGGGGTTCAAGGTTGAAGAAGTGAAGTCAGCCAGTTATAAGACATCTTGTTCAAGAAGTTTGACTACAAAGGAACTGAGACACATAGTCGCAGGAGAGTAACATAGTCAAGAGAAGTTTTGTTCACTTTTTATGAGTCTTGTTTATTTTACTGAGCTTTACCTTATGCATGTTAAACGTTGATTGGCGACAAGCTAAAAAAAGAGGATGGAGCAAAAGAAAAGCTGAGAAGAAAAAATACAAAAGAAGAAAAGTCTCTGACACAGAGCATGGACAAAGGAATCGGTTTTAAATATGAGCAGCAGCATCTTCCATTGAAATTACACACTAGAAAGACAGTATCTTCCACTGAAATCATACAATACAAAGACAAATGGGTAAGGATGCAGGCACATTTACAGATTTGGTAGCTGGAAGTTAAAAGAATTTACACGTGATAGCTTCAACGGTGCAATGAATATGTCAAAGTTTAAACACTAAAAGTAATCTGTTCACAGAAAAGTTTTTCTAAATTATGAATTGAGAATATACATTAACATATAAGTCAAATAAAGTAGCTCCCCCATTCCTAAACCCTAGCCTTATAAAGAAAATAAAAAATAACATTTATCAAATGCCTAATATGTACAAGATACTATGCTGTGGAGAATGCAAAATGGGTTCTTTTCTCAGGTCTCTGCATAGCCTGTTCCTCTTTTCCTTTAGACTCTGTTCTGAGTCTGCTTTTTTCTATCTATGGCATTTACCACTGCCTCACATACTATTAATACATTTGTTTTATCGTCTATTTCCCCCATCAGAGCAGAAGTTCTCTAGGGTATGGACTTTTCCTGTTTTATTCACTTTTGCATTTCAGCACCAAGAAACAGTGTCTCTCTTTGAGAGGGATACAAGATAAAATTTAAGGAAATGTTAACTTCTCTTCTGCTAAATTGGGGGGGGAGGATATATAAAAACCATACCTGTTATGATCTGAATGTTTATGTCCCTCACTCCCAAATTCATTTGTTAAAATCTAATCCCCAATGTGATAGTATTAAAAGGTGGGGCCTTCCAGGTCTAGTTTTTATTTAAATAATAACAAATAAGAAAAAAGAGGTGGGGTCTGCAAGAGGTGATTAGGTCAGCAGGGCTCATCCTCAAGAATGAGATTTTTTAAAAAATGAGATTAAAAGAGGCTTGGAGGAGCTTGGAGGACAACACATAGTGTGTAATTCAATGGGTTTTTAGTATATTCAGCTATGCAACCATCACCTTCTAGAACATTTTCATCACCTCAAAAAGAAATCCTCTGACCTTTAGCTTAGCTGTCACCTCCCAACTCCCCCAGCTTCCCCAACCCTAAGCAGCCACTGAACTACTTTCTGTCTCTATATGTTTGCCACTGTAGACATGTTATATAAATAAAATCACATAATACATGGAATTTAGTGACTGGCTTCTTCCACTTAGCATGTTTTCAAGGTTCATTCATACATGCTGTAGCATATATTAGCACTTTATTCTCTTCTAGAGCCGTAATACTCCATCACATGGATATATTATATTTTGTTTACCCATTCATCAGATGAAAGACATTTAAGTTGTTTCTATTTAGTATTATGAATAATGCTTCTCTGAACACTGATATATAAGCATTGATATATTGATATGTAAATTTATCCAAGGCAAAGCACTTTATTGTGAGAATATGTCCTCTAAACTTTTTTTTTTTTAATGTTAAAACATCCTTTCTGGCCAGGTGGCTCATGCCTATAATCAGCATTTTGGGAGGGTGAGGCAAGAGGATGGCTTAAGGCCAGGAGTTCAAAACCAACCTCAGCAATGTAGCAAGACCTTGTCTCTAATAAATAAATAGCCAGTAGCAGTGGCTAGTACTTGTAATCCCAACTACTTGGGAGACTGAAGGAGGAGGATCATTTGAGCTGAGGAGTTGAAGGCTGCAGGGAGCTATGTACATGCCACTGTACTCCAGCCTAGGTGACAGAGCAAGACCTTGACTAAAAAAAAAAATCCTTTTTAAATGAAACAATGGCAATATCAAAAGGTAGTGTTATTAATGCAATTATTGAATAAAATAATTTAAAACAATTTTTTGGCTTTTC
Source organism: Arctocebus calabarensis (assembly GCA_963573935.1). Classification (NCBI taxonomy): domain Eukaryota; kingdom Metazoa; phylum Chordata; class Mammalia; order Primates; family Lorisidae; genus Arctocebus; species Arctocebus calabarensis. The sequence goes on from CAUYON010094880.1 coordinate 11,992, forward strand.
TGTTAAATCCAAAAGTCTACGAAACATAGATTAAAGGAAATATAAGAAAGCTTCTAAGGAAAACTAGGGAGGTCACCCTCCACCTCTAGACTTGATGACAAATACTGTAAACAGAAGATGAAATACATAGGTCAAAAAGTAGATCGAATGTGAGGCTAAGAAATTTGGGCATTATCCTAAGGTTAATATGGAAATTAATAAAGCTGTTTAAATATAAAAATTCTGAAACCAAGATACCATTGCATTCAATAAATAGTAACCAGACTACTATACAAAAAGCACTGAATTTGGTGCTATGAGTCTTGCTTGAGTGATTTCAAAAAAAAATTTGCCTGACATTACTGAAACCACTCTAGACAAAATTACAAATGACCTCAAATTGGTAAATCCAATTTTTAATTTTCAGTTCTCATCTTACTTGACCTATCAGCAACATTTGCAAGTGTTTTACCTACACTCCTTTCTCCTTGAAATAACTTTCTTTACTTGGTTTCTAAGACACGTACTCTTTTGGGTTTTCTTCTTACTTTACTAGCAGCTCCTTTGCAGCCCCCTATCTATGCTGGTTCTTTGGCAGCGCCACAGTTTCTAAACATTAGGAGTATTTGGGTGCAGTGGCTCATACTGTAATCCTAGCACTCTAGGAGGCTTAGGTGGGTGGATTGCTTGAGCTCAAGAGTTCAAGACCAGCCTGAGCAAGAGTGAGAACCTGTCTCTAAAAATAACAGGGCATTGTGCTGGGCACATGTAGTCCCAGCTACTTGAGAGGCTGAGGCAAGAGAATCACTTAGCCCAAGAGTTTGCGGTTGCTGTCAGGTATGGTACCTAAGCACTCTACCAAGGACAACAAAGTGAGACTCTGTCTCAAAAAAAAAAAAAAAAGAGCATTCACGGCTAGTCCCTGGACTGCCTCTTTTTTGTATTTACACTCATTTTCTCAATGTTCTTAGTCTCATGACTCCACCAGAATGTAGTTTCAACAAGGTGGGAATGTGAGGCTATTTTGTTTATGCTGAGTCCCCTGCCCTTAAAATAGCACCCAGCATTAGTTAAGTGTTTAACAAATATTTGTTCAAAAAAAATGGATGGATGAATAAATGGCTTTATATATTATCTATAAACCAATAACTCTCAATTTTATACTTCTTTCCTGGATCTCTGTCCTGAGCTCCAGATATATTCAATTGCCCATTTGCTACCTCCACTTGAAGGTGGTAAAAGAAAAAAAACTTTCCCCTCTTCCAACGGCCTCTCCAACTGATTTCACTTCCTTAGCAAAGTGCAGCTCCATCCTTCTAGTTCAAGCCAAAATCTTTAAAATCATTCCTATCTCCTTTTCTTTCTCTCATACCACATACCCAATCTGCCAACAAGTACTGTATTATCTGCCTTTAGAATACAGCTGTCATCTGACTACTTGCGCATCCAACTACTTCTCACCACATCCACCATTATGACTATGTTCCAAGCCATTATCATCTCTCACCTGGATCAATCAACAGCCTCTTAACTGGTCTTCCTGCTTCTTGTCCACCTCCACTCCCCAATTCAGTCCGTTCTCAGAATCACACAACCAGAAAAAAAATGTTTTTCAAACTTACCTCAGACTACATCACTTCTATGCTGAAAATTCCTCAATTATTCCCACTTCACCCTGAGTAAAAGCTCAAACCTTGATAATTGCTTATAAAGCTCTATTCGGTTTGGCCCAGTATCAACTCTGACCTCATCACCTACTACTTTTCCTTCACTTATTCTCTTCCAGTCACACTGGCTCCCTCTGCTGTTCCTCCCAAAGGTCAAGCACATTTCCGCCCAAGGCCTTTTCCCTTACTGCTGTTCCCTTTGTCTGGAATGCTCTTCTGGATCTGCATTCCATCACCTCCTTCGGATATGATCAACTGCTATCTTCTCTGTGACTTTTCCCTGATCATATTTAAAACCGCAACCCCCTATCCCTCCCTTATATTCCTTATATCTTTTCTCTACTCTATTTTTCTCCACACCGCTTATAAGCACCTACAGTACTATACATTACGGTTTCTGAAGAGGACAAGACTTTTTTGTTTGTTTCATTCACTGCTATATACCCCTAGCATTTAAATCAGTGCCTAGTACACAGAAAGTGATTAACAATCTGTTGAGTTAACATTTTCTTTTTCCCCCAAGGGGGCTAACAATCATCTAGTCTGGTATTTCGGGAAATGACCATAAAGCATCTCTAAGATTTCTTCCAGGGCTCTCATCCCTAGAAAGATTATACTTTCTAGAAAGAAAAGCTGTGCTTTGTCTAAGCAGCCACAAGGAGGAGTTGAGAGGAACAACTGAGCGAAGAGAAACCAGATAATACAGTTTCCCTTGCTTTTCCGACAGCGACCTCAAGGTGGAAGAAAACTGGATTTGGAACCAACTGTACTGAATGAATGATTTTTCTCCATACTAGGAGTTACCCAGACACACACAAACGTAAACATTAAAGACCACAATCTTTCGAGTGCCACAAAGAGACCCAGGGAATCGATCCGCCGGCCACTCAAACATCACTGGGAGGGTGTTTCTTTAACTCCACCACCAAGAATTCTCCATATATTCAAAGGAAGAGTTCCCATTAATGCAGTGACACCGTAATTCACCCATGAAGGCCATAGTTGTCTGGCCAAGGTTTTTCCGGCCAGAGAACTATGAAATCAATTCTATGTAATACTCAACGCATCTACAATTCTTAAAAGATACAAACAAGGCAGTCTTAGGTCTAAAAGATCAGATTTGGTTAACCGCGTATCATTTCATTAACACCTGATTCATTAAACACCAAAATCAATTCGCCAGGGGCTTTTAACTCACCGCCACCTGTTGATGCCCACATTGGAGGAGCCGGCGAACCAGGGGTCAAGGATGTAGACGCAGCGGATGGTGTGGGCGCCCTGGATGCACTCCTTCAGGGCAGGGTTGTCGTGGAGCCGGAGCCCCTTTCGGAACCAGTGCACAGCGTTCACCCCCATGCCGAGGAACGCGGCGGGCGGCTGCTCACCGCCGACTTCCTCCACTGAGAAATTCAAGGAAAGAGGGTCCAGCTCATAACCGATGCCTTCTTTTCCAGGAGAATCGCCTCACCCAAGGAGTGAACGAAGGACGCCAGAGGGAGGGACAGGAAAAAATGAATCTGAGGAGGGGACCGGAGAAGGCGGGGGCGCTGGAGGCGCAGTTGGAAGATGAATGGAGGGGGCCCAGTCGGCGGAGTCTGGGTGCGACGCCCTTTAGGGGCCGGAGCCCGCCGCAACCGCTAGCTGCCGACGCATAACTTCGAGGGCCTCGGACCTCCGGAGCGGGAGCAAGTTCCAGGAGCGTGAGCCGCCACGACGGCCCGAGCCCGCACCGACAGCCCCAGGAGGTTCGTCACGGAAACCTCGCCCCACCGAGGCGTCCCCTGAGGACAAAACGGCCCGCCGGTGGTGAGGCACTGAGAGGAACAAGACAGGATCCAGCCCCCGTCGGCGACGCTGTCTCTCGGCCCGAGAGAGACGACGGAGGACGGCGGAGGAAGGCGATGGTCGAGGCCGCTGGACGGTTGCCGGCCGGTGACCGGTCCCAAGGCTGCCCGGGTGACTCCGCCACCGCCGCCGCGTCAGCGGCCTCGGCCCCGCCCCCGACTCCCCATTGGCGGGCGCGCTCCCCACGTGACCACCGGCACCTCACGTTTCTGAAGTGTGTTTACTACACTGGCTCGGAAAGGGAAATCTGCTCGCTCTTTAGACGTTTCCAGAGGAGCAGCAGCCGCCTGATCCCAAAACTGTCGCTCCTCGCCTAAATGCTCAGTTCCCTGCCTCTACCCATTTCCTCTGTCAACAGATCGCGGTCCCCTAGCGGTTCCCCACGGAGATCCCAGGCCCCTTGTGAGGGAAGACTTAGCCCCGCCCCCGGGAGCCGCGAGCGGCCACCATTGGCTGAGGCTCGCTGAGACCCGGATGAGCACGGGGATGCGGGGAGCTCGCGGGCGCGCGCTCCCCTCTGGAAGGTGCGCGTGCGCTCTCGTTTTCCAGAGGGGAAGGGAACAGTGGCGTGGGCTGGAGTTCCCTCGGGGATTCCTCTACGCTATTTGGGGAAGGCCTGAAGACTCTGATTTCTTCCAAGAATCAATATTAGAGCAGGGCAGTGAATTTGGGAGGGATGGGATGAAAGAGGCTCCACTTACGTTTAAAGCCCAAACCATGTGCTTTGGAACAGCTTTGGCCAGAGAACCCCCCTTTGGAATGTGTGGAGCTGACGCCCCTACTATTCTGCTGGCCTTTCGGGCCCACATCCTTGTATATGCTCTGAAGAAGTGGAACAATTGGCAGGACAGGGGCCAGGCTTTCCTGGACTTCTGAAATTTCTAATACTATGGTTATCTCATCAACCTAAGGTATATTTACTGTGTTTTACAGGGTTCTTTATGATTGCGTCTTTGTCTACCTTCTCAGCAAGGATGAACTATTCCTTAGACATACGATGTTCTTAAATTCACTCAGATTAATTATCGAATGAACCAGGTACTGGTCGTCAAAGCTTTGGAAATACGGAAGATACTTAATAAAATAGACAAAACCCGGCTCTGGTGGGATTTACAATTTGTTTTTTTTTAACCTTCGAATGTTAGTTTTTCCTCCATAAAATTCTCTTCCTTAAAATCCACTACTCAGTACAACCACTTTTGGGCTACTAAGGTGAGTCAGCGCTCCTCTTTGCCTCAGATGAAATGATACCTAATTTACAAAAATATTCCTGACTCCTAGGCCAGATTTAGGAACTCCTTAAGCTCTCCCCATATGTCGTGGATACATAAATAATGTGATACTAGATAAATATAGATGTCAGATATTAGATAAAAGTGCCCATTATAATACCTAGCAATACCTGCTCAATAATAGTAGTTATTATCATAATAATGTGTCTGTGATTCTCTCCAAAATGTGACTTCTCAAGGACAGGGTCTCTGTTCAGTGCAGTTCAGTTTTTCTTTTTTAAGACAGGATCTTGGTCTTTCTCTCCTGCGTTAGAGTACAGTGATGTCATCATAGCTCAACCTCAAACTCCCAAGCTCAAGCAATCCTCCTGCTTCAGACTCACCCAGGTTTTGTAGAGAAGGGGTCTCATTCTTGTGGGACCAGGTTGATATATAATTCTTGTGGCAATGGTAACCAGAATTGACTCTAGTTGGTCTCAAACTTCTAGTCTCAAGCAGTCCTCCCACCTTGGCCTCCCAAAGTGCTAGGATTACAGGCATGAGCCAGTAGGCCTGGCCTCAGTTAACTTTTTGCATTATCAACATCAAGAGCAGAACTTGACATACATTCAAATGTTTGTTGAATGAATGAATGAATGAGTGTTGTTGGACATCAGTGTGTTTGGCAAGGTTAAAAGAAGGAAGGAAATGGTAATTTTTGTGCGTTGAACTGTGTCTCCTCAAAATTCAAATAACCCTCTGTACCTGTGAATGTGACCTTATTTGGAAATAAGGTTTTTGCAAGTCATTAATTTAAGATGAGGCCATTAGGGTGGGCCCTGACCCAATGTGACTGGTGTCCTTGTATAAAGGAGAAATTTGGACACAGAAACCAATGCACATATTGGGAGAACACCATGTGAGGACTGGAGTTTTGCTGCCACAAGCCAAAGAACTACCAGAAGCTAAAAGAAGCCTGGAACAGATCCTTTTTTTTTTTTTTTATAATTTTATTACATCATAAATGTGTACATTAGTGCAATCATAGGGCACAATCTTCTGTCTTCATATACAATCTGAAATATTTTTATCGAACTGTTAAACATAGCCTTCATGGCATTTTCTTAATCAACAGATCCTTTTTAGTGCTTTTAGGAGTATGCTACTGCTCACACCTTGTTTTTGGACCTCTGGTCTCTAGAACTGTAAGACAATAAATTCTTGTTGTTCTAAGCCACTCAATTTGTGATATTTTGTTACACCACCCCTAGCAAACTAATAATGTGAGAGCAAATTCAATAATCTAAGGAGTCAATATATCTGAATATTCTTCCCTATCTCTGTTTCTGTTGCCACAGAATTATATATCATCCTTGAATGATGAATTATATATCATCCTTCCTTTGGTTTCTCTAGGAACCAAATAATAAATATTAATAAATTATATATATGAATGGCTGGGTGTGACGGCTCACACCTGTAATCCCAACACTTTGGTAAACTGAGGTGGGAAGATAGCTTGAGGCCAAGAGTTTAAGGCCATCCTCAGCAATATAGCAAGACCCTCATCTTTAAAAGAAAAAAAAGTTTTTTTTAATTAGCCAAGCATGGTGGCAAGCTCTTGTGGTTCTAGCTATTGGGGAAGCTGAGGCAAGAGAATCCCTTGAGCCCGGGAGTTGGAGGCTGCAATGAGCTATGATAATGCCACTGCATTTCAGCTTGAGCAACAGAGCCAGACGTTATTAAAAAAAAAAAAAAAGAAAGTGTGTGTGTATGAAAACCCTTTGTTAATGATAAAGTATTAAACAAATGTGTTGATCATTTTTATTGATGGGAGTGAGCTTTGGTTAATAACCTTTCTGAGCTTCTCACCAGAAGCATACAATACACATATTGGGAGAACACCATGTGAGGACTGGAGTTATGCTGCCACAATCCAAAGAACTACCAGAAGCTAAAAGAAGCCTGGAACAGATCCTTTTTAGTGCCTTCAGGAGTATGCAGACATGCAGAGATATGCCCTCACTTGGATTGCCTCATGCTCCAGGGCATATTATTGTACTTTTAAAAATACAATATTTGGCCAGGTGTGGTGGCTCACACCTGTAATCTGAGCACTTTGGGAAGTCAAGGTGGATGGATTGCTTAAGTGCAGGAGTTTGAGACCAGCCTGAGCAAGAGTGAGACCCTGTCTCTAAAAATAGAAAAGCTAACCAAATGTTGTGGTGGGCACCTGTAGTCTCAGCTACTCGGGAGGCTGAGGCAAGAGGATTGCTTGAGCTGAAGAAACTGAAGTTGCTGTGAGCTATGATGTTGCCTGGGTACTCTACCCAGGGCAACAGAGTGAGACTCTGTCTTTAAAAAATAAATAAAAATACAATGTTTTATGTTTCATTTTAGGTGGTTTGGAATGTGTCTAAAGACATAAGAATTGTTTCAGCATCCAAATGAAACAGTAGGAGGTAGAGAGAATATTGATTGGTGTAGAGTTGACTTATGTTTGTGGATGGTTCATTCAATAAAGATGGATTTTCTTTAACAGACAGCTGTGTGGGGGTGGGGGTGTAACTTTCACTTAAACATAAAACTACTTATTATAAAAGTGTCAGTACTGTCAACTGTGCATTCCTCAAGCACTGAAGCGTTTTTTATGGCACAGATGGTTACTTTAATGTATCTGGAATTGGGAGAGGGGGAGGAATTACAATTTAATACTACCTATGATTTATTGAGTGCCTACTATGTTCCATGTTCTTTACATAGATTATTGTTAATCCTTGTAATAATTTTAGGATGCAGTTTGTTATTATTTAGTAATAATCTGTGCCCACCTTGCTGATAAAGAAACACAAAATAAGTAGTAAAACCAGATGATAAACCAAGACTTTTTCTGAATCCAATGCTTTTTCCTTAACATACACTGCCCCTCACTGACACTCACATGTCCCCTTTTCTTCAGAGTGAATGTTATGTATATGAAGGGCAAAGGAGTGGGGAGGATTTTCAGGAATCACTTGTGAAATTCTGATTGGCTCCAACATTATGGTGGTAGTGGAAAGAGTCCAGGACTCAGAGGAAGAGACAGCTTTATATCTCAGCTTGCCATTAATTAGTTGATGATCTTGAGCAAGTTACCGAGTTTTTCTCAGCCTGTCTAGGAGGGAATTGAACTAGATGATCTCTAAGTTTTCTATGCTGTTTAAAATTTAATGAACACAACCATGCCTGGGGCTCAAAAATATTCAAGAAGAGTGCTGTTAAACATTCTTTTAACTGACATCAATGTAAGAAAAATCAATCATCTTCTTGATTTCATGAGTCCCCTTGATAAAAGTGTGTCAGTCTCTAAATCGAAAGCTTGTATTCTCTCTTGACTCCATTTTTCAGAGGTGATTTTTAGCATATGTTACTTATGTATCACACAAATAATAAAGGTGTAGACAGTCAGATCAGCTCATTCAGTCTGGATATGATATGAATGTTGGTTGCATACCCCTCACACTGGAGTCCTGTGGGATTGGATTTAAATGTGTTAAAGGATAATTATTTTTTAAAAGGTAATTTATGACTCATATACAAATGTAACATGAACACATGTCAAAAATTTTCCTTAAGGCTGGGGGCTGTGGTTATGCCTATAATCCTAGCATTCTGGGAGGCTGAGTGGGAGGACTACTTGAGGTCAGAAGTTTGAGACCAGCCTGAGCAAGAACAAGACCCTATTTCTACAAAAAATAGAAATATTATCCAGGTATGGTGGTGGGTGCCTATAGTCCCAGCTTCTCAAGAGGCTGAAGCAAGAGGATTGCTTGAGTTATCCTTGTTGGAGGCTGCAGTGAGCTATGATGATATCACTGCATTCTATCAGGGGTGACAGAGTTAGACCTGAATCTCAAAAACAAAAAAAAAAATCACTTAACTCATTAATGAAGAGAGAATCCTTAAGATTCTACAATGGGTTAAAAAGAGAATTCAAATATCAGTTACAGTATAGGCCATCAGGAATGTTCACATGAATTTGTTTAATACATGTATATGCAAAACTGAGGCCAAGCACAGTAGTTCAGGCCTGTAATCCTAGCACTCTGGGAGGCCAAGGTGAGAGGATCCTTTGAGCTCAGGAGACCAGCCTGAGTAAGAGTGAGATCCCATTTCTACTAAAAATGGAAAAAATTAGCAGAGTGTGCTGGTGGACACCTGTAGTCCCAGCTACTTGGGAAACTGAGGCAGGAAGATCATTTGAGCCCAGGAGTGTGAGGTTGCTGTGAGCTAGGCTGATGCTGTGGCACTGTAGCCTGGGGTAACAGACTGAGATTCTGTCTCAAAAAAAAAAAATACACACACACACACACACACACACACACATATATGAAAGAGAGAGAGAGAGAGCACACACAAACCAGGCTTTATCCACAGAGGGATAAGGGAAAAGAGATCAATGGCATTTTCTTTTTTTCTTTTCTTTTTTTTTTTTTGAGACAGAGCCTCAAGCTGTCACCCTGGGTAGAGTGCTCTGGCATCACAACTCACAGCAACATCCAACTCTTGGGGTCAAGCGAGTCTCTTGCCTCCGCCTCCCAAGCAGCTGGGACTACAGGCGCCTGCCACAACGCCCGGCCATTTTTTTTTTTTTTTTGGTTGCAGCCGTCATTGTTGTTTGGCAGCCCCAGGCTGGATTTGAACATGCCAGCTCAGGTGTACATGGCTGGCGTCTTAGCCCGCTGAGCCACAGGCGCCGAGCTGAGATCAATGGCATTTTCACAGGACAAAATTCATTGCACGTCCATGGACAGAATTCACTTATATTGGTATCAATTATCTGTAACTTACAGCATTGCAAAATAGCTCAAAGATACCAAAAATAGGTAAAATCATAGGCAGAGAATAAGTTGAAGGGTTAGTAGAGAGACCCAGTAATCTTTTTTGCCCACTTCAAAATCATTCACAATTTGCCTCTTCCTTGGAGAGCTCCTCCACTTCTACCCATTCATTCTAAACAAGGTCCCTATTCTTATTTTCTGACATAGTTCTCCATTTTCTTTCATTCTGGCACCAATTCTCATTTGTATATTTTTGGTTTATTTATTGTCAGTCAATCTATGGCTTCCTCCACCCCAAATGTGAGCTTCAGGAAGGTAGAGTATTCTTTATCATATCAGTTCTTCCTGTCACAGTGCCTGGTTAGTACTCAGCTCTCAATAAATTATTCTTCTAGGGATCCTGATAACAGCCAACTGATCACAGTTGACACTATTTTATCCATAGGTCGGTTATCATTTTTTTGCCTCTCAGCTCCTAATTCACCTTTCATTGCCTCCTCTGTGTTAACAGAACTAGACTCCGTCAAGATTTCATCTTTTCACTGGCACGGTATTCAGCATTGTCAGTAGTGACGTTGGAGGGACGTTGCATGAGGAAGAGGCTTTTCCTAGTTCTGGTGTCTTCTGTGTTTTCTTTTTCTTGTTCCAATTCTACCACGGATAGAGGCACTTGGAAGAGGATCATCCAGTGGCACTACTTCTATCAGGGTTCACTGGCATCCTTGTTGATGAAGCCTGGTGAGTCTTGCAAGCAAACCAGCAACTGGCTACCCAGCCTCAGTCCATCTGCATTCTGGGAAGGTATTTCCTGGGGCCATTCCCAACCATGGTTTTCTGCCCACCAGCCTCTACCTGCTCTGGCCCAAGGCAACCCAGCCAGCTTTTTTTTTTTTTTTTTTTTTTTGAGAGACAGTTTCACTCTGTTGCCCTCAGTAGAGTGCTGTACTATCATAGCTCACAGCAACCTCAAACTCTTGGGCGATCCTCTTGCCTCAACATCCTGAGTAGCTGGGACTATAGGCACCTGCCACAATGCCTGGCTATATTTAGAGATGGGGGTCTCTTTCTTGCTCAGGCTGGTCTTGAACTCCTGAGCTGAAGAAATCCACCCACCTCAGCCTCCCTGAGTCCTAGGATTACAGGCATGAGCTACCACACCTGGCCCAGCCAACTTCTTTATGCCCCAGTGGCTACTATCATACCTCCAATGAAGCCTGAATCTCACCCTTGGAGAGGATCCCTGTAATCCCTGTTCCAAGTTTGTCCCTCAATCCTGGGGTATTTTTTAGAGTTCCTTTTACCTCTTTTTAATTAATCACCTGTTAATAATTAAGAATGCTTTTTATTCAATATTCTCTGTTGGATTTACTGTGTGGCTTCTGCCTCCTGATTAGACACGGATTGATGCAGTCCATGAACTGACCATTCCACAAGGATGTTCTCATGAACAGTTGCTTATTCTTATCCTTTGTCTTGGCCACTTGCATTTAGAAAGTGTAAATAGTTATAAATGTGGCAATAAGATATTGTGAAATAATAGCCAATGTTCTTTCCCCTGCAGATCTTTTTTTTTTGTCCTGTGACCATCCCCATGCAGGACATTGGATGTAACTCTGGTTACCTCAAGGGGCAGAACTAGAGCACAAAGGTAGTCCGAACCTTTTGTTCTAAATTCACAAGCCTTGGCCCATTTGTCAACAGGAAAGGTTTGCTGTTTGCCACTTCTCTCAACACTGTATAAAAAGTCTGCAAGCTGGGGTGGGATATGAATAGAAGGAAAATATGGTAAATTATTCATTCTAACTAAAATGTAAAGATAGTATCTCACCTTATCTAGGATTAGCTCCAGATATTTAGATAAGCTTAGGATGATCTGAGGGTAGAAGAGATTGTGGTAACTTCCCATCTGAAATCTGGAGGCTGAATCCATGGTAGTCCCATGTCATTTTTTTATGGCCCAGCACAAAAGCCTGCATGGGATACTATGGGACAGAGAAGGCCTTAAAGCCCTGCCAAGCCCCCTGCTGGCTATAAGAACAGCTGGATTGTCCCAGATTTCCTCTTTTCCCTAGACGGCTGGGAAAGTCAGCTGCAAGAGAAAACCAGCTAACCAAAGGATTATGTCAAGGGGACAGTATAGAACAAAGTGTCACACGAGGTTGTGGCCAAAGACCAGATGGAGGCATGGTCATCTCAACAGAGGACAGCCTGGAGAGGTGACAACACTTGGGTCATACCAACACCCTTCCTTCATAAAGATGTGATATTCCTTAAGCATCTGGGAACTTAGATGCTACCCTGAAGGGAAGCAGGAGAAAGAAGGTACTTTCCAGAATTGACTTAATAATTAAACTTGAAATGGTAGAATAATCCATGACTGGGAAGACCTTTATTTGACTAGCCCAGTTTTCAGCCAGTGAGCAGACTGAGACTTTTGAACCGAAACTAAATTTAGCTATAGAAAAATGAAGACAGTTACTCTCCAGCTCTGACTTGTGAACCGAAAAATATAGTACTTGCTACAAAATCCAGCCAAATCTTATAGAAACTTCAAAGACATACCCAAGCTATCTGGCCGGCGTGCTGGCCTGCGTCCCCATGCCTCTCCACCTCCCATCCATCACTCTGACTTCTGCTCTTCCCGTCTCTCCTTATTTGCTCCTGGCTGCTCCTCAAGCAGGCCAGGAATGCTCCCTGTTCAGCGACTCTGCACCTGCTATTTCCTCTGCCTGGAATGTTCCATCCCAAGATGTTCTCATGGCTCTGTCCTGCAGTTGCCATCAGGTGTCGGCACCAGTGTCACCCCCTTTGGGAGGCCTTCCTTGTCTGTATTTACACCCCTCATCGTTCTCTAATTCCTGTATCCCCTCAACTTTTCTTCATAGCACTCATTAGTACTTGTCATTATATTACAAACGTGTTTATTTGGTTACCTGTGTCTCTCTTCACTAGAATAAGTCCCACTGTTAGGGACAGACAGGGAACAGGATGAGAGAAGGAAAAATAAAATATACAATAAAACAGAAACAAGAATAATTAAAAAGAGACAACAGATGGTTCCTGATAGAGAGGAGCCTGCCTAACCCAAGGTGCTTTGGTACAGCTAAAAGAGCCCTTTTTGGACAATAGGATCCCGGTGACAGGTGCAGACTAGACCTTAAGAGCTAGTTGTCAAACCACAAGAACATCTGTGGTTTATGATGACAGCCAGCATGTGCCAGTCATAAGTAAGGCCCCCTAACACTGACTGAAGTTCTTCATTGTAATATCATTGACATCTGCTACCACCCCTACATATAATGAATTGTGGGAACTCTTATGGAACAGGAGTCTTATATACCAGAGCTAATGCATAATCATGAATTAAGAAATGCATAAACATTAGAAGCAGGTGGGGCAAAGCTAGGAATTAGGAAATAAGTACAAGAGGAAACATTTATTAAAAGGTCCTCTCTCACTCGTGAAGGAGAGGCCCATTCCTCTCTTTTGAACGTTCTGTCTTCTTAAAAATAAATAAAAACTGTGCCGTTAGCTCACACTTGCTTGCTTTGTACTTCTGCACTGGTCGAGTCAAACCATTTTTCAGTTTCTAGGAACCACTTGCTAGTTGTGCCCACAAAAAGAAAGCCCAAACTAGGGCTGAGGGCTTTACATCCTCCTGACACCCACCATATTAAGTGAAAGAATGAATAAATACCCAAATACCGTAAATAATATCCAAGATCAAGTGAAACCTTCATATGTGCCAAACACTACTACATTAGGCACTCTGCGGAGTACCCATAGATACGTCATTTCATTCACTTTTCACGACAGCCTTGTGAGGCAGATATTACTATTCCCATTTTATATAGATGAGAAAACTGAGGCCCAAAGTAGTTAAGTTATCATAACTTGTCCTTGAAAGTGGAAGAAGGCCAGGATGTCCCAATTCCAGAGGCTATGGATCGTCCAGCACAATCTACTGCCTCCACCACACTGGCATTGAGATGCTTTTATAGAAGTGTGAACCAAGGGCTATCAGAGCAGAGGGGAAGACAGAGTCATCTGGTTAAGGCAAACCTGGGAAGGCTTTTTGTAGAAAGTAGTATTTCTATTGTGCAAATTACAATAATAATCAAATTTTTTTTAAAAAGGAACAAAGGAAAGGATTCCATAGGAGTCAGTAGTTGCACAGCATATGGCAATATCATGTATTTATTTAAAATGTTCAAGTGGGGCCAGGTATGGTGACTGATGCCTGTAGTCCTAGTGCTCTGGGAGGCTGAGGCAGGTGGATCATCTGCGCTCAGGAGTTGGAGATGAGCCTGAGCAAAATCGAGACCCCTCTCTCTCCTAAAAGTAGAAAACACTAGCCTGTCTCTGGGCCCCACACCTGGTAGTCCGAGCTACTTGGGAGACTGAGGCAAGATGATCAATCGCCTGAGCCCAAGAGTTTGAGGTTGCTGTGAACTATGATGTCAAGACACTCAACCCCAGTGTTGATAGAGTGAGACTCTGTCTCAAAAAAAATAATAATTCAAGTGGTGTAGTAGGTATATGTAAGAAAAAGTTATTGAGTATATAAATTGAAATCTAGAGAACAGAGACAGAAGCCTGGAGGGGTATTTGTTATAGCTGCAACATCAATACACCTTTTGGTAGGAAAGAGGAAGTAATGGGAAGAAGAGAGAGATGGCACAAAATTATCAAACGTGTTACTCAGAGCTAGTGAAGTGCTTTTGAACTCTCGGCTCCATGAAACTTCAGCATTCAGCGAGGAAGACACTAGCCATTCTTTGAGTTGTTGTACTTAAATGGTAGTCCTGGGAGAGTGGTCAGGGCAAGAACTGGTAGGAGTCCTTTAAAGAAAACACACAACTGTCAAATATTATAAGCTCCAGGAGGAGGAAGAAAGAACAATCTTTTTTCCTCAAAGCCAGAATTTAGATTTTTAAGTAAGAATAATTGGCAGATAAATCTAAGAAGCAAGTTAGAAAAGATAAAGTACATACAAATGCTGTTTGTGAGAACAGGTACTCCCCAACCTGCTACTTCCCTAGCTCCCAACCTCCCAGAATCCCAGGACAGCTAAGTTGTTGGTGATGCCACCTGGAGGTTAGTGCATGAAGTACAAGAAATTCTGCAAGAATCTCTGTATTTCATTATGTTCAGAAAATCTCTGTTCTGTGACCTGCACAATTGAAACAAATAAGCTTCAAGAAAATACGTGTTTGGAATAGACCACTTAAAATTGTACACAACTTGATAACCACAGTACTTTCAAAAAATAACAATCTTAGCAAAATAACAGCACAATTCTAAACGCAAGTTTATTGTCATTAAAGAAATAAGAACTAGCTGGGTGTTGTGGCAGATACCTGCAGTCCCACCTACCCAGCCTCAGGAGGCTGAGGCAAGAGGATCACTTGAGCCCAGGGGTTTGAGGTTGCTGTGAGCTATGATGCCACAGCACTCAACCGAGACTGAGAGAGTGAGACTCTGTCTCAAAAAAAAAAAAAAAATACAAAAAACCCAGGAAAATTAATTAAACGTAACGTAACTTTTACTATACAAAAGTGCACCTAGCTTGATGTAAAGGGTATAAGAACAAGTTGAAACTATTGATATATGGTGAGGAGACCTCAATAAACAAAGGTCAGGTAGAAGAACTTCACCTCTAAGACAGAGGCCGTGGCTACATCAAGACAAGAGACAAGATGAATCACAGGTATTCTACACAGGTTAGGCAGTCCTCAGGTTACAGACAACATGTGTTCCTGAGAACATCTTTGGGTTGTATTTGTATGTAATTCAGATCCTGAACATCTTTGGGTTGGATGTGTATGTAACTGAGATCCCTGATGAACAGCATACATACGGTAATAATAATAAAACAATAATAATACTATAATGGCTCATGTGGTAGTAATAATACAGTATAATGCTCTAATAATATCTTTCTACTTTTTATTTTTATTTTTATTTTTTTGAGACAGAGACTCAAGCTGTCACCCTGGGTAGAGTGTCGTGGCATTACAGGTCACAGCAACCTCCAATTTCTGGGCTCAAGCGAGTCTCCTGCCTCTGCCTCCCAAGTAGCTGGGATTACAGGAACCCGCCACAATGCCCGGCTATTTTTGTTTGGGTTGCAGCCGTCATTGTTGGTTGGTGGGCCCAGGCTGGATTCGAACCCGCCAGCTCAGGTTTACATGGCTGACGCCTTAGCCCGTTGAGCCACAGGCGCCAAGCCTCTTTCTACTTTATTAAAAAGTTACAGAAACTATTGGCTCGGCGCCTGTGGCTCAACGGGCTAAGGCGCCAGCCACGTACACCTGAGCTGGCGGGTGCGAATCCAGCCCGGGCCCGCCAAACAACAATGACGTCTGCAACCAAAAAATGGCCGGGCATTGTGGCGGGCGCCTGTAGTCTCAGCTACTTGGGAGGCCAAGTCAGGAGACTCACTTGAGCCCAGGAATTGGAGGTTGATGTGAGCTGTGATGCCACGACACTCTACCCAGGGTGACAGCTTGAGTCTCTGTCTCAAAAAAATAAAAATAAAAATAAAAAGTAGAAAGATATTATTAGAGCATTA